>VURO01026158.1:22086-54806 GCA_015108175.1 Pelvicachromis taeniatus
AAAATAGCCCACAGACAAAAAAAAAAAAAAAAAAAAAAAAAAGGAATGAAAGCCAGTATACAAAACAAACGTCATAGAGACTAAATTTCTTTAATTAATTGCTTCTGAAAAAGATTTTCTACTTTATGCAAATTTCAGAGTTTTAATTCATCCAGGACTTCTGAACAAATATCAATCAATAAAATGTCTTGTGTTGATAATATGGCCGTGTTAATCCTGAATTATCGCTAGTAGAAGTGACCTGGGTTTCATTCAGTGTAGAGCAATCACCTTTGGGTTTCTGAGATTGTGCTGAGACAATAGTTTTTGTCAGTCTTTTCAGTTTCCTTTCCCGCTCTTCAGATAGCCTGATGTACATCTCTTTCCATGATTCATACTCTTGAAGTTTGGAGTTTTTAAAGTCCCTCTGACAATGTTTGCCCCATAAATGGTCTGTCACACCGACATAGATCTGCAAAAAAAATTTTTATTTTTTTTTAAAGAAAAAAAACAAACATTTTACACAAAGAAAAGCCTTCAAAATGTTCTTTAGCAGCATCCCAAAAAACAAATCTCTACCAACGCAGCCAATTTTCTGGGTAGTCTTTACTTTTAAGAGAACGATGTTGTGTTTTCTATATATATATTAATTATATTTCTTCTTTATAATACATAAAAGAAATTTGCAGTAAAAATCAAATAAGGGTACCATGACAGATGTGTGCACAAATATTACATCGGAATAGTTAATGGGCATTATTTTTGTAAATAACTTGACATAAATATCTAGAGCTTATTATATTATAATATACCACAGTACATTTCTAATTAGGCCACTCATTCTCTCTCTCTAGACAATACTTTAAGATATGAAGCATTTTGGGTTATTTTCAAAGAACGGCAGATGTGAAATGTAAAAATGTCAGAGGTCAAATGTGACCAGTACTTTCTATGTCTTAACAAAGCACACTACATTTGTCACAATCACCGTCTCCAGGTCAAAAGGCATTTTGTCTATGTTTTTTTGTCCAGGCCTTGAAGACATTGGATTGTAAGTAGCTTACAATCCAAATTTTAATGGATTGTTAACATGACCCCAAATCTAAACCCCAACAAAGTTTTATTAGAATTCTCTCAGAACATTTCAAGCAATTGTGTTTACAGTACAACACAAACACGCTATGAAAAACATAACCTCCTTGGAGGAAATAACAGGTTCTACATACTTGGTAACCAAACAAAAAAATAAATAAAGCATAATGAGGTCAGAAGGTTAGGTTAATCAAATAAACATTGTTCTGCATGACATGTGCAGTCTAAGAGTTTGAATGTGTCTGGATTATCGATGCTTAGAGTGTGGCAGTCCTCTCACAAAGATGCATTTTCCATTGGCACACAAACAGTACAGAAGTTTAGATTTCTCTGTTGACTGAAGGTGTACACCTTATTAGCCAAAGCCCAGAGAAGACGGGAACAAAAAAAACAAAAAACAACAAAGAAACGTGTTGAATCTTGCCTATATGACAAACACCATCTGTTGTACCAATAGCCAAGGAGGACGACTAGAAAAAACTTTGACTACAACAGAAAATTGATTTGGAAGAATTTGTCTAACTATTCTTTTAGCATAAAATATAAATTTTCCCCAATTTTACATTCCCAGCTCAGGGCTATTCCGCTTTTCTCCATTTTTTTCCTTATTGTAGGGTTAATTTCTCCAAACAAACATAAGATGGGAAAATGTGAACTTTAAGAAATTGTGCACTTTTTACCTTTTGATACCATATAGACTGAAAAGTATTTAATAAATTAATAACCAATCAGAAAGTATAACGAAAATCAAAATTAAGTAGAGCATGACCATTGCAAATGACTACATCACTACATCATGGTAACTTTAAAAGTGAAAAGCAGTATTCTCTGTAATGCAGTTTAAAATACCAACCTTTTAAATCTAGATTTATATTTGTGTACTTATCAATAGATCATTATCATAAAAAAATGTATATCCACAAATATTCAGATTATTTGGTAGATCACCTGACTGTTACTGGGTAAATATCAATATCAATTTTAATACAGATTTTTTAATCTATATCACCAGCAGTAGTTTGGGGAAAAGCAGATAAACATATCTTTCAACCCAAATTTGCAGGTACAAGCTGGGGGGAGTAAACCCACTGCTGGTCAGGTATACCTATTAAAGTGGCCACAAGGTGTTGGTCTGCACTAAACATGGTGGCGTGTCACTTTCTTACTGGGTTGCAGTCTTCGATGCGTAGCAGCTGCTCTGGAGTGCACCTCACCAACACAGGCTCGAGGATTTCAAACGGGACACCGCCAGTTTCATAAAGCACTGAGAAGAGATGCCTGCACCTAATTATAAAACTCGGCCATAAACCAACAGAGCCTTGTAAAAAAATGTCTTTCTGAGCTTCACTCACAGTTAATGTTGTTCTGGAGGGTGCGGATACACTGCTGGTACAAGCTCAGCATGGCTGGGAGAAAGACCGTCTTGGCACCAGAGTACACTTGCATCTTCCTGTTAAGACGCTGGCCGGTGAAGCCTGCCGACTCCTCGGGGACGTCACAGAAATCGGGCTCTTTCTCGACTTTAAACCAAAGCAGAGGTGTCAAGAGCAACACGATAAAGCTGAAAATACACCTGCATTTACTGAACATGTACCTTTCCTTTCATAGTAGTCAAAACTGGAGAGCTTTTCACATTCAGATAAAGCAGCAGGTAAAGGAATGTTCATCAGGTGCATTACAGGTTCCAGAAACTTCTACAAATATGAAGGAATTATCAATCAGCATCAACAAGATGGCCTTTTTTTCTATAAGCAAAGATCCTTAACAAATATACCTGTTTCGGGGACAACTCCATATTTTTAATCACAGGATCTTTTATTTGTTGCTCTCTGGGGACCAGCTTGAGTTTTTTTGGCAGCTTCCTCACTCCAGATCGCTCCTTTCTCTTGTAAACCGTCACATCATAGTTCAAGTAGGATTCAAAAGACATAGAGTGCTCCTCTGTATCACAGTTAGCCTTATTCGTTTTTGCCTTCTTTTTTTTTGAATGTTCTCTTTCAGACTCCAGCGAAGTGGTATGCTTTGTTTTTCTCTTTTGGGCATCCGAGCTTCTCAACATTCCTGACATTCTGTCATCCTCCTTGCCTCCCCTCGACTCTTTCAAAAGCTTTGATTTTGTATTCGACTCCCTGTCTGACTCAAATCTCCCACTCTCAGAGGCACTTTTAGATCTAGATTTTTGTTGGTTGTCCTTCAAGTTTTTGTTTCCGAGCAGACCATCGCAGTCTGCAGGTTTGCTGTTGCTCCGATTGGTTTTCTTCTTCTTGTTGTCCATTTTGTCCTTCTGTGTAAACACGTCGTGCTGGTTTTCTTGACTTTTCTCGCAGTTTGTTTTTCTTTTCCGTCCCTCACTTTGTCCTTTCTGGGAATCCATTTTCCTCATTTTAAAGTTGGCGTCGTCTGAAGAATCACAATTCTTACTCTGGTGAGATGTCAGATGATTACTGTTCACATCTTCCATTTCCGAACTTTCATTATTTGGACTGCTTTGATCATCTGGTTTGTCTTTCACAAAAAGGCTCTCAGAGAAAGTCCCATCTTCTCCATGGCTGCGTAAAATGAAAATTCAACATTAAGATGCCAAACACATAAAATTAAGAAGAAATATTTTATTGTTAAGTGCACTTTACCTTGTGGATTCTTTGGAGAGCAGCTTTTTCCAACCTTTTACTAGAGACTTGGCTAATTCTCCAGCCTGTTTGTGTCTGCGCAAGGAGTTAACAATTTTGCCAATTCCAGTCTCCTAATTGATGATCAGACCGTTATCAGTTGAGTAAAAATGAAAAACCACCACCACCAAAAAACATATTCTGTGCAAAAGAGACTCACGGCAAGAACATCTAAAGTGATATCCAGATCCTTGAGTTTCTGCAAAGTTTTTAGAACCTGAAAGAGTGACAAGCATATTATCCCCTCTGCCTGCAGCCATGCTATGGTGAATTTCACAATGTTCAAGCATTTTGTCAACGTAAAGGTGATTTGAATGATTGTTTATAGTTTAAAAGTACCTAGAAGGTAATATCTGTCGAAGAAAAACTGATATGCCAAATATGGCAGTCCTGGCTTTGGATGGCCACAGTTGCTGACTGTGCATTTTAGAGTAGAACCTATGTATAGGGACCTTACACACCCACTTAGACTGCTCCTTTTACCCTGAACTATAAATGGATATAGCTGTGGCTGACTGATAGGTGGTAGTGGTGGTAGTAGTAGCAGCTTATGTCTTTACAGCTGAATTGGTGATTTACTCATTTTGCATCTAAAATTCCTCAACTGAAAATTGATCCACGGGATACAAACAATGACATGTGTAGGCTTATACAGGCCCAGGCTTATACAGGCGGTTAAAGTAGCCTCCAGTGCACTGATGATGGACAGCAGCCATAAGCTGAACAACTGCGGGAGCTGCCATTTTTAGCAGCAGCCAAGCGCCTCCCGTTTAAATAGCGTCCCCCCATACCCGACACACACACACACAACACATCAAAGAGTTTTCAGTGCTGTGTGAAAGCGACAGGGAAATACTGCTAGCTCGACTTCTGTTCAAACATTATAAATAAAAAGTAATCATTTAAAAAAAAAAAAAATCATTTTCATAAAGGGAACACTTTCTCTCTTTTCTTTTTTTTTAAATAGCGCTCGATGTGACAGCAGGTGTTGAGAGACACTAATTGGACAAAACCATCACTGAAGCAGGTGGGATTTGTTCAGCTGGTAACGAAACAGCGGTGAAATTATACACCAAAACTTTCCGGTTTGTTTGGGACTATAAAAACGTTTCGAAGAAATTAAATCAAATATAACTACCGTAGCAGGCTCTGCTTTGTCTGAGAGCTGAAGTTTAAGCCTCATGATTTTCTTCCCCACATCAGAACTGCTGGCCATCACGGTGACTCACGTGAAGCCGCCTACACCACCGGGCAGCGCGCGCCCGTTGATGACACTATTATAGTAATGGGCGGAACCGGTGACAAATGATATAATGGTATGCGGGGTGTGGCTATATACTAATATACTAATGGCAGCACTAATGTTGGGTCAGCTTAAGCCTATTATTTAAAGCCTATTATGTATAGGGGGATTCCTATAATTATAATAAAGACGTGTATGAACCGGTAACATATAGTCCTTCTTGATAATATTATTGCTATGGGACCTTTTACTGTGTGGGCCTTACAATCTGAGGTGTCCGCGGGCTATCGTGGAGATTTGGTACTGACTGAATTAAATTAAAATGGAGTTAACTCAATTCTGGGTATTTGCAGTCGCCTTTCTGGTGGCTGTTGGCCTTTTGAACACACGTGTAAGGCCAATAAAATGGATATATCACCCTTCAAATGAGCAAACAGCAATAAGCCATGCTTGTGTGATTAAAAAAAACAACTAATTTTTGAGTTCTGTGAGAAATGTGAAGCTTTTGTATCTATAAGCAGGGTAATTTTGAAAAAAATACTTTTTTTGATTCAATTCAATTCAAGTCATTTTTATTCATGTAATGCCAAATCATGGAGCGAAAGTCCCCACATCAGATTTAACTAATGCTGATGTTTTGATGAGTATTTAATAATAATAATAATAATAATAATAATAATAATAATAATATATGTTACTTTTATGCTTTCTCAAGCTGCAGAATTCACCTTTATTCAACTTCTCCTCAGACTTCTGCTGTGTCTGTCTGCTTTTTAGCATGCAGATCATAAAATATGCTGCACTGTGACTGTAATTGCTGTAAATATTATAACATAATTTTAATGTAAGCTGGCTGTATTTTAGAAATACAGGCATATTCTGTAAAACAAAAAAATTACAATAAAAAAAGCTGTCAAACAAATGACAGTACGGTCAGTGTGAATTTTACAGTTACATTATTAATGTTGCTTAAATGTTGCACGTGCCTCTCTATAATTAAACCTTTATTTGGCTGCATAACAGCAACATCGTGTCTGCAAATGAATATTTCCTTTTAATAGTTTTCTTGCCAAAGTGCACAAAGTTGTTTGCGCTAATCACATGACACATGGCATCCCACTGAGGATACACATACACCCCTGCAGTATGTTGACATCAGATGATTACAGGCTATTGTGGGACACTTTCACATTGAGGGTCTTCTGCCACTTGTGTTGCACAATACTTGATTTGAACCCACTCCCCTGGAGGAGGAGTTTACTGCATATCCCTTTCGACGGGGGTGACGGCTGGTCTCTCTCTCCTGCTCCAGTAACTGGAGGTGCAAGCTCCCTCTTCACCGGCCTCAACTTCATTTTTTAGGTAAGTTTCTAAAGCTTGATTGTTTGGCATTATAACAGAGCAGGAGGCAGTCAGAGGAAGTTCATGCATCAGCATTTGTCAGCTATTACAGGCAGAAAATCTTCTTTCTCAGTCCAAATGTTGTGCTTCAAAATATAAAAAATGTCTGATGAGTACAACTTAGTAATGTCATTTTTCAAACATAGGCATTGGAGAGAAAAAGACTATCTGTGTCTGCTAGGGCTGTGGTAAATAATGCCAACAATGACTTGTGTCAAAAAAGAAAAGAACAGGCAAACTTTGAACTTAAATAGTCAGAGGACATGAGGCCTGCCGTTCATGTCTCAAAGTCTATAAAAGGAACATGATGGGTGAGCCGTCCTGTGTTGCTATTCCTGGACATGCTGTTGATAAATTGTGACAGATGCAAAGAGGGAGCATGCTGATGCACTTAAACACTCCTGCATCACCTGGTCGCACACGTTTTCAAATCTGCCAAAAGAAATCTGAGCAGTTCCAAAACAAAACCAACATTAAAGATGGGGACATTTTGCATAATTGACAAGAAAATGATTAGAATGAATTAGAACTATAATAAATAAAATGTAAATACAAAACAGAGTGCAATGATTTGATCATTGATGATACTACAAGGACAACACATCACATTTTAAAACTGTAAAAACTTTATTGTTCACTGAAAAATATAAGCTAATTTTCATTGTTCAGACAGGGTCTGGTGAGCTCAATGCAGTTCATTATTGTCTTGTTAAAATAAGCAAGGTTCTTACCAAAAGACAGGTTTGGTTGGATGGCAGTATATGTTGCCCTAAAAGCCTAGATATGTGATTTTCAGCGTAAAGGGTGCCACATGCACCTCCTGCACCCTCGTGTCCTCACAGATGCTGGCTTTCACATCCCACACTGTGACAGTGTTTTCCCTTTTCTTCTTTAGCCCTGGGGACCGAGCACCTATGAGTTCCAAACAGAACATCAAATCTTTAATAATCAGTTTTTTTGCTTTGCTTTGCTTCATTTTCATTTTAGCCTCTGTCCTGTCCTTTTGATGCAGATATTTATCTGAAGATTATCTGAATCTTCCTTAAAGTCTTTGAATGTTTATAACTATTTGTCCTTTTGGTCTTTCACAAAGAGCTGAACCCTTTCTTCAGTTGCTCTCTCTAGGGTGCGCAGTTATTTTACCTATTAACTTGGTTATCTGTGTCTTTTGCTACCCCTGTCCCCACTGCTTAAAATGAGTTGCTTTCGTCAATTTTGAATACAAGATATTTTTTTTCATGTGGTTCATGTTCTAGCCCTACTTTAACCCAATTTCTGTCACAAGTTGCATTTGTCACACTTTTTCTGCAGCTGATGACTTTATCTAGTTCACTCATAAAATACTTTTTTATTCATTCAAGCTGAAATAGACTAAAAAGCTAACATGTATGTGCTCATTTTTTCAGAAGGTCCAGGCTGTGCTCTGCTGCTAAAACCATGGCACCCAAAAAGAACAAGGCAACCAAAAAGAGCAAGGGAGACATAAATGATATGGCCCTGATGGTTGAGAACAGCCCCATCAACAAGATTAATGGCCTGAACACTCTGCTTGAAGGCGGAAATGGCTTTAGCTGCATTTCGACTGAAGTCACTGATTCTGTGTATGCCCCGAACCTCCTTGAAGGTTTGAGCACCATGAGAAACGATAGCTTCCTCTGTGATCTAACAGTCGCCACCAAATCAAAGTCATTTGATGTGCACAAGGTTGTCATGGCCTCCTGCAGTGAGTACATTAGAAACATCTTGAAGAAGGACTCCACCCTCCAGAAGATAGACCTGAATGACCTCTCACCGGTTGGCCTCGCTACTGCAATTACGTACGCATACTCAGGAAAGCTCACTCTGTCACTCTACAGCATTGGCAGCACTATTGCTGCAGCCATGCTGCTGCAGATTGGCACCTTAGTGAAGATGTGCAGTGACTTCCTCATGCAGGAGCTCAGCGTGGAGAATTGTATGTATGTTGCCAATATCGCCGTCGCCTACGACCTCAAAGAAACCAAGGAAGCGACTCAGAAGTTCATGAGAGAGAACTTCATTGAGTTTTCTGAGATGGAGCAGTTCCTGAAGCTAACCTATGAGCAGATCAGCGAATTTCTCTCCGATGATTCCCTGCAGCTACCTTCTGAAGTCACAGCCTTCCAGATCGCCATGAAATGGCTGGATTTTGATGAGAAGAGGTTAAAGTATGCGGCAGATCTGCTAACTCACATCAGGTTTGGCACTATCACTCCCCAAGACCTGGTGAATCACGTCCAGGGTGTGCCTAGAATGATGCAGGACCCCGAGTGCCACCGCCTCCTCGTCGATGCTATGAACTACCATCTGCTTCCGTACCAACAGAACATCCTCCAGTCACGCAGAACAAAGGTACGCGGTGGCCTCAAGGTGATTCTCACAGTTGGCGGACGCCCTGCCTTGACAGAGAAATCTCTCAGCAAAGACGTTCTCTACAGAGATTCAGATAACGTGTGGAATAAGCTGACAGAGATGCCAGCAAAGAGCTTCAATCAGTGTGTTGCAGTCCTGGATGGATTCCTGTATGTTGCGGGGGGTGAAGACCAGAATGATGCAAGAAACCAGGCAAAACATGCCGTGAGCAACTTCTGCAGGTAAGAGCTAAGACACGTAAGCCCACCATCTGTCATTTTAGTTGCTGTGTAGCATAAAATAATCCCTTTGCCATCACTTAGGTATGACTCCCGGTTCAATGCTTGGATTCACTTGAGCAACATGATCCAGAGGCGCACCCACTTCAGCCTCAACACCTTCAACGGCCTCTTGTTTGCCATTGGAGGGCGAAATGCTGATGGCGTCCAGGCCTCTGTGGAGTGCTACGTGCCTTCCTCCAACCAGTGGCAGATGAAAGCGCCCATGGAGGTCCCCCGTTGCTGTCACTCCAGTTCCGTGATCGACGGAAAAATACTTGTATCAGGAGGTTACATCAACAACGCCTACTCCAGGTCTGTGTGCTCCTACGACCCCTCCACTGACACCTGGCAGGATAAAAGCAGTCTCAGCACACCTCGAGGCTGGCACTGCGCCGCCACTGTGGGAGACCGCGCCTATGTCATCGGCGGAAGCCAGCTAGGAGGCCGCGGGGAGAGGGTGGACGTCCTTGCTGTCGAATCTTACAACCCTCATAGTGGGCAGTGGAGCTACTGTGCACCTCTTCACACGGGGGTGAGCACAGCAGGGATTTCCATTTTGAATAACAAGATCTATCTCCTCGGTGGGTGGAACGAGGGCGAGAAGAAGTACAAGAAATGCATTCAGGTTTACAACCCTGACCTCAATGAATGGACTGAGGATGATGAGCTGCCAGAAGCCACAGTTGGAATTTCATGCTGTGTCGTCACCATACCAACACGGAAAACACGAGAGTCCAGAGCCAGTTCGGTTTCATCTGCGCCTGTCAGTATATAAAGAATTAGATCATAATAACGTTGTACTTTACATGTCCGGAGGTCTCCAACTTGTCTGCGGCATAAGCTCCTGCAAAATGGTCCTTAGCTTTCATGTTATATTTGGTATCAGTAACGCCAGGTAGTGGTTATGAAAGAGATAAATTAGATGTAGTAAATTATTAATTTATCTTCTTTATTTTTTCTTTTTTTTTTTGACAAATCTAACTCTGGGGCCAATTCAGCCAGGATAATTTTGTTAGCCCTTTTTTTTCTACAGCAAATGCAATGCTATTTAAAACTTAAATATAAGATATAACATTTCAAGATTACTGTTAAAATTCACTTGGAGCATAACTAGCTTTTTGGCCCAGCGCCATGGAAACAATGTATGGTCTGACAGTCTGCTTTATGGTGATTATAGCTACTGTGATTCTCAGATACTTGAACAGAGGAAGAAGCTGGAGCTGAAATAAGTGTTGTTGTCACCTACCAGGAGTAGGCGCTCGTGATTGGTGTTTAAACGCACCACGAAGCGAGACTGCAGATTCTCTGCTTGTGTGCCATGTGCAGCATTCTGCAGCCTCACTCTGTATGTTGTGTGATCACCATAAACACTATTGCAGCGAAGAAAACAGGTTGGCTTTAGGAATGTGTTGGAACAATGAGGGCTGAATGAGTTTAGATGTGATGGTGACACACTGTTTTTGTAAAAAAGACAAAAAAAAAGAACAAGTTAACTCGGGAATGATGTTCAGAGCCTGAGCTTTCCTGGAAATTGGTATTTATGGATTCCCTGACTGCTCATGTGTTTCCATATTTTTCTTTGTTTTAATTAAAGAGAATAAGGATAAGATACTCTGAGCTGTGGTCATTTATTAAAAACCATTTCCATTGTTTTTATTGTTACTCTTGAAAGGCACACTTTGCATAAATCAGTAAATCAGCATGTGCTGTGTTTACAAATTAATATGTTCATTTATAGCTTTCTGTGCTTTGTAACTGGGCTGAAAAGTCCAATGACCTTTCAACCCAACTCATAAAGTTTGAATCTATGAGTTAGAAACTGGTGGGCATCAGCTGCAAGCATCACAGCAAAACTTGGCTAACATGTGCATTAAGCGTGGCATTAATACAATAGCACAAAGATCTCACATGGAAGCGAAAGCAAAACTTGTTTAAACAGAGAACATGATCAGATAGGAAATCATCTCACAGTCAAACTGATTTCATAACTTAGATATTTCATTGTTAAGTCTGTAAAGTCACATTGGCTTTTATGTCAGGCCCTTGAGCCATGCTAGACATATGATATGTTCATCTAGGTTGCCTGTAGCACAATGTCTGATTTCCAAACTAGCTGTGAGTTTGCTCATATATCTGAGCCGTTGACTCCATATGTCCCCTCGAGGTCACTGAGGCCTGCTAGTCCCAAAAAAACTCAACTGAAAACCAGGTGCAATCAAGCTTTTTCAGTAATAACCCCCAAAATGGGTCCCCTCATTGCCTGTTTTTAAAACACGTCTTAAAGCACTTTTTTACCCCTTGGCTTTTAACTAAGAGTCAGAGTGGTGTGTTCTTACCTTGTACTTATTAATGTTTTTATTGTTTTATTGTGTTGTTGTGGGATCTTTTAGTGCATCGTACAGCACTTTGACAAAGTCTGTTGTTGGATTGCTTGACGGTACAAACCTTAAATTAAATGATTATTGGCAGGATTTAGCAGTGGGTGGTTTTCACAGAGTCGTTGGTAAACTGGCTGGAGTGGCAAAGCGGCATTCCTGTCTTCTAAAATATGCAAGAGATGTGCACCTTTGGTTTTTGGTCATAATTCAGTCTTTATAGGTTCCATGATGTTTGCAATGTGTTTGACACATCATTTTAAATCTCTGCACATACACTGAAAACAATATACAGTGAAAGTCCCCATCACCATTCAATGCATGAGTCATTCTCCAGTGGAGTTTAGTGTAACTAAAGTGGTTTCGTGGTTTTCGGATAAAAACCTATTTTAAATATGTTGTCCTTATCTTAAATGTGCTAAAACAACAATCAACAGCAATTCAAACAGAAAGTCTGAATGTTAAAAGTTTTTTACTTTAACATTAAGACTTGGGGGGGCAGTGGGAGCTGTCCACCCTCTCTTAACCTCTCCAAACCCCATACAGTGGCAGCACATGCTTTGGCTTAATAATCTAATCTTTATAATCTAGCTGCAGCACTTAACAATCCTCCACCCTTTGCCACAACTTTTTGCTTCCCAGACACTCAAAGAAAGAAACAGTTAATTCATATAACAAAAGATACATACTAATTATTATATATGGAACCATAAATAGAGAATTTGTTAAGCATTTTGTAAATTACATAAACATGAAGCTTATTTAAGTGAGAGTGTGAACTGGGATGATGTTATACCAGTATGTGGCTGTGGCCATCACACAGCAAGGGAGCAGTGAGAAAGCATAAATGAGCATTTTCATGGTGGATTTATTTTATGTCAAGAATCTCTTGCTCATTATTGTTTTCATCTAAAAAGATTGCACACATCTAGACACTTCAAACATTATTTCTGCACCTACAAGCATGCTACCATGTGAGACATTTGTGCTATTGTATTAACATCACTTGTAATGTACATGTTAGCCAGGTTTTCTCTGGTCTTTGCTTACAGCTGCTGTCTGCCACTTCAGTAACTCATAAATCCTGAATTCAAAGTAAAATATTAATTTATAGTAAAAAAAAAAAAAACACATTTAAATCTCACAAGCTGTAAAACCAAATCTCACAAATGTTTTTTACTATACATATATTGGAATAAAAGTTAAGAAATTCTTATATTTTGGACAAAAACATTATATCTACACACAATAACATTGCTTGTAGTGATTGCCTCTGTGGAAGTGACTTTGCAGGTTTTATCGACACAGAGGGTGTGTTGGGTTAAACCACATCCTTAAATCCTTATTTGGCTATGAGTGTAATAATTCATAACCCCACAAGCTCTTTTGTCAACTCATGTATATACAATAGGTCTATCCTCACCCTCTCACAAGAGTGCTGTATCATTATGACATTTACTTTTGCAAATTTGACTTTATATGAATTTGCATTTAAGTGTTTTTTTCCAGTTGGTACATCCGGCACTCTACCTAAACATGACTTGTTCAGTTTAGTGCTTGTTTGTTATTTATTTTTCAAGATAGAAAGTCACATAACACCACTTTTGATAATTAAGCTTAAAGTGAATATTTGATACTTTGCCATAGAGCAGGTGGATTCTGGTCTTACCAGAATGATCACTTCATAATTATGAAAAAGACAATGACAAGCAGTAATCTGCATTAGAAAAGGTCAACATGTAAAGAGAATATGCACAATTTCCCTAAAGTCATTTCTTTTGTAACAATTGCTCAAGGGTAAATGCAATTTGATAATTACATTTAATTTAAAAAAACAAAACAAAAAAAACAATAACAACAAAAACATTAATTCAATAGCTTAACTTGATTTCCACAGGAAGAAAGGACTCAATCTCTGTGAAGTTCAGTGCCCCATTTTGCCATTATCATTTTACCATTTACAGTCTCTGGCTAAATCTGTTCCTGGCTAGAAACACAGAGGATGAGAGACAACACAAGTTCTTTGATTGTTTTGGTGCTGTTCACTGTTGTGATATTTTTTTCTTCTTTGTGTAGTTTGTTTTTGTTTTAAAGGAAACTAAAACAAAAACAACTCTTAAAATTGGAAATAAAAATAATAATCTATACAAATAAAAAATCTGAATGAAAAGATTAAGTTTTGATGCAAAATCTTTCATTTGAATGTGAAGATACACGTTTTATTTCCACGGTTTTCCTTTATTTGCTCCTGTTGCATTTAATTTTCTACATTTCCAACCAGTATATTAAATTATTAAACTGTTTTAATATGGACGGATAAGTTGTGTTATATCTAAGGCGTCTCGCTTTTCCAGCGCTCTTGAACACACCCTGGTACTCGCGCTGATTGACTGCCCAGTGGGCGGAGCCTCAAAGCGAAGACTGCTGAGTCATAGTGACGCAACTCCACGCTACGCTCCGCCTGAAGATGTCACGTGTGTTGAAACAGGAGGGCGTTCATATGAACAACACTGAGCGACTGCGTGCGGCAGAGTGGTTCCGAAACACCGACTTCTCTACCGGCGCACGTCGCTCTCATTCCCCCATATAGCTGCGCTTTTACCGGGTTCAGTCCGTGGCTGTTTACCGACCTGGGGCCATCAGGCACTGACTGAGTAACTCGTCCGTTGACCAACTCGTCCGGGAGCGGAGTTATTAACTCACGGTACCGAGCTAACGAGGCATTAGCAAGTGATGAGCAAGGGCCTGTTTCTTTTGGACGTCCAGCTGAGGTTACCGACAGGGCACGTTGTTGCTTAGAAGCAAGAGATCCTTCATTCAGCTGCTGAAACCCTTCTACACTCTGCCGCTTGTTTTAACTGAGGCTTCATGCGAGCTCTCCGACCTGGACAGAAGACCTAGCTAGCTATCTCCCGGCGTGCAGTTTAAATAGAACCCAGGCAGCAAGAGCCCAACAGCGGTCACTTTATACCTACAGTCAGCGTATGCGATGGGTCTACTGTCACAGGGATCTCCACTGAATTGGGATGAAACCCGAAAATATGCTGACCACATCAGAAAACATGGCATCATCCAGTTTCTCAACATCTACAACAAACTGAAGGATCGTCAGAAAGATGTGCTAAAGTGGGGCGATGAGGTAAGGATTGTGGAATAATATTAATGCTGGTGTTGTCTGTTAATTCTTTTAGTCTATTAGTCATGCGGGTGGGCATGATGCAACGGTGGTTCTTTGTTGATAGAGACCAATAGTGTGTGTGTGTGTGTGTGTGTGCGCGCGCGCGCGCGCCCCTGACCGACTGCAGCACATACACTCTGATACTGTATACCAGGGGTGGCAAACATAAGGCCCGGGTACCAGAATTGGCCCGGCAAAGACTCCAATCCGAGCCACTGGCCATCTTTGGAAAATTTGAAAGGAAGGCATAAGTTTTGAACTTTTATCTGTATTTTTACATATTTTACTGCTTGCCCTACTGATAAAGACCTCCCCAACGGCCACTCAGCCTACACCCAAGTAATTAAGTAATAGATAAACAATTAAATGACAGAAAAGTTCCTGTTTGTCTTATATAGAATTTTCAGTTTTTCACATGTCCACCATAAAATAAATAAAGCACGACATTTTGTGTAAATTAAAAGAAAAGGTTTTCTGCTTTATAATTACAGGACAGCCCGGGCAGTTTCACTAATTTTAGACATTTATTTCTTAGAATTTAAGCCCACAAAGTCGTGCTGTCAGATTTTTCTTTGTCATGTAGAAAAACTGAAATGTGCTTATTGAAATTGTGCTTCTTTGCACCAACTGGTCTGGCCCTTTTATAATCAGAGCGGGCTGTATGTGGATCCCGATGCAAAACTAGTTTGCCATTCTTGCTATATGTGAAGCGGTGCAATTCCCATCATGTTTGAGTTTATTGACGTGACAAGGCCATAACCATGGAGCCTGTTTTGATTTTTAAGCCGTGAGCAAAAACATGACAAAACAGAAGTCTTGCTTTGTCACCGGTGGTGGTCCTATACTCATTTATTTTCCCTTACTGCTTAGACTGTCCGCATGCCTGCTACCACACAAGGACACCCCTTGCTGTGTGGATGGTAACTTAATGCCTACTATGCAACATATATGGCTTTGTCTGTTGCTCACTGTGGTTTTTCCTCTATTTTCATTCAAAACTTCACATCTCTTCAGTCGCCACTGGCCACAAAAACCTGTACAGCTTGAACAAAGTATTTTGATTTCAAACCATGTGGAATGCTGTTGTTATAGATTAATCCCTCTTTCAGACAGGGGATTACAGGGTAGCGGAGTCAAAAGTCAAGGAAATGTAACTGATGAATTGGAATTCATCAGTTGTGATGTGATGGCATCTATAGATGGAAAGCCTGGTGTTTATTAAAAAAAAATTAAAATAAACTTTAAATACTTTAAATACAGTATTTGTCTAATTCTGTTTGATCGTTTGCTTTTAGGTTGAGTACATGTTGGTGGAGTTTGACGACAAGGACGAGAAGGTTCGCCTCGTCTTGAATGGTGGAGATGTTTTAGCAACTCTGCAGGACCAGGGAGAAAACATTAACCCCAAGTAAGAGCACTTTAACAGCGTGTGTGTTCAGTTGCATATGATACTAAAATATGAAAGATGCACATTTCTATATTTGCATTCGTGTCTCCTCCCATTATTAAACTGGGAATCTTTTGTTTGTTAGGCGACGTGTAAACCACTACGCTATGGAGACAGTGTGTGGTTGCACTGAAATGTCAACACACAAGACTATATTATGAATAACATTTAAATAAATGCCGCACCTTAAATGTCGAGAGCTGTGATGAAGAGGCTGTCGGTTTGTTTTGAATGAACGTAAGCTGAGAGATTAATGGCTGATCTTGCTTTGGTTATGACACAGTTGGATAATAAGAAGAGGAGGCGTGAGATGAGATGCTGTATAAAGGTTAAATCAGCATGCATCAGCAGGCGGACACTTTCTGTTTGTATTTGTTTTGTTATCAGCCTCAGTGAAAGCTCCTGTGTTGGTGCATGGTGGCTTTTTTAACAACTTTTATTGGAAGTGCAGCAGTTAAGAGAAAACACTTCTTTTTGATATGCATCAATGTGACTTGAAGTTGCAGATGCTATAGCTGCTCAGTGGAGGGCTGATGCATTAGAAATTATGGCTCCTTATTCCTCCAGCTGTTTCAGAGCGTTTAGTTTAACATGCAATGTTCAACAGTGTGCTGTGGCAGGTTATTCCAGCAAAAATAAAATGTTAAACAATATTTTTAACATGTTTTTCTTTTCTTTTTTTAATACTTAAACAAAACCACCTGAGAAGTGCAGTTGTGTTGAATGCCCCGTTCTAATACCCTGTGAGAGTGCAGACTTCTTTGTCCAGGAGTCAGACCCTCCTGTCTCATCTTGTTTCTCATAGCACAGAAGCCTGCAGGCTTAATTTGTCTGCAGGCTTCTGTGCTGCTTACAGGTGGCTGGATTTTCAGTGTCAATCATCTGTTTCTTTTCACTGTATTTGAATACTTGTGTGATTTTAGGGGGGGGAAAAAACCCAAGTTGGTGCCATTAACAGAAATCTTTTGAGTATTTACGCTGTGAAACGCTCCTGAGATCAGAAGTTTTCTTTAAGTGTTAAAATGTACGTGCATCTTACAAACAAATATCAATGCTAATATGTTCTCAGATTGACTTTTTTTCTTTACTATAAACCCTAAAAATAGTCTTAAACAGTCAAACATGGTTGTCTTATTTTATCTCATCAGAACTTTTTAACCTGAGGTTATATATATTTTAAATGTCCATACAGAACATGAACAGAGGCCCTCTGTTGATCACATTGTCTTTGCACAAGTAGTTAACTGGAAGAGACACATCTCCCTGACTCAGAGCTTTGAGTTATTTGGTTTGATTTTGGCTGCACATGGTATCTGAGCTTGAATCTTCCAGTCTTTCGACTAAATTGTTCAATTAATGTCGCAAGAAAAGGGTGCACATCACACACAGCAAAGCAAAAAATGTACGGCACAGTTAGTCCCGTTTTTTTTCTATGACGTGCTCTTTTTTTAGCGTAGATTAGGTGGTTTTATAAATATGTGACGGGAAATGAATCAGTTACAAAAGTTTTGTTGATGACTGACTGACATCTCCAAGGTGATGCCAAGGTATTACCCCCTGATGAGCTCTTCCTGGGAATACTGTTTGCATGTCTAATCTGTAGTGCCATCTCTGCAGTCGCTGTAAATGTGTTTGTACAGGCTCCTGAGTGTTATGTTTGCTTGCAGCCCATGACGTCGGTCTAAATCTGTGTAGCCAATTTCACCCAGGGGAAATACCAGTGACAGTGAGAATAGTGGAGCCCATGCATTCCTCATTACTGCCCCTCTGTCGCACACACCACAGAGCAGGCTCCGAAGCACAAATGTGTCGCGTTCATTTGCCCCCACCAGGATTACGCCCAACGTATGATAAAGGGAGAGCGGTCCGTTTATTTAATCAGAAAGGTCATCGTGATACTGAAACCAGGGGCCTTTTTCCCAGACTGACTTCTAAATGTTGTTGTTTAATAATGCACTTTGTGTATTTTTCCAGTCACCCCACACTGTGGAGACCAGAGTATGGTAGCTACATGATCGAAGGAACTCCAGGCCAGCCATACGGCGGGACAATGTCAGAGTTCAACACTGTTGAGGGCAACATGAGGAAGAGGCGGCGTGAGGCGTCGTCCGTCCTAAACCCCAAAGAAACGCTCTGTACCGTCACCGCATTTCCAAGGTGCTTCAGTTTATACTGATCAAAGGTTTTTACCCTCATAAAGGAAATCAATACAAACGTGAAACTGTAAGCTGATATGTGATTTTTATTTTTTTTATAATAACTGTTATGCACAGCTTGTCAATGTTGCATTATATGATGGTTTTGTTTAGGTTAGGCTGCCCGGGTTTCACCAAACCAGAGTACCGGCCGACTCCTGTTGAAACGGGAGTGTCCAAGTCGCTGTTTTTCCCAGATGAAGCCATCAACAGACACCCGAGATTCAGGTAGGCTTCATGGTTGTAATGGCAGTACAGTTTAGATGTGATTTAATTTCAATTTTTGGAGTTAGTTAAGCAAAACGGATCCGAAGCTGATGGGCAGGAAATATCTGCACGCTTACGTGTGATTTTTATTACATTTTAGATTGTGATGTTATACTTTTGTTTCTTGTGTTTTATCGCATAGCATTTTTTTTTAATCTGTGAAAGGTGCTTAATAAAAACAAAATTTCCTTACATTTTTTTCCCTTTTTTCAGCACCCTAACCAGAAACATACGTCACAGAAGGGGGGAGAAAGTTGTAATAAATGTGCCAAGTAAGTCTGACTGAATTGAGGATATTTTTATATGATTGTTTTTTGTGATAAGCAAGAATTGTGACCTGTCGATGTGGTCAGAGTCGAACACCTCTTTAATGTGAAATCTGTACGCTACTGTAAATGGAGTTTAAGTTTGTTTTTTTTTTGTTTTTTTTTATGTGAATCATTTGCGTTTGAGACAGTGTGGAGTAAATACATGTGACCACATTTCTTATCACCCTTTAGTTTTCAAAGACCTGTGCACTCCATCTCCATTTGTGGAAGAGTTTCCTGAGGATGATGGCGAAGCAGCGAGGGCGGCTCTGCCTGACCATATCTACATGGATGCCATGGGCTTCGGCATGGGCAACTGCTGTCTGCAGGTAGTGCATGAACTGACCGAGCAGTGTGCCATGTCTGGTTGTCTTTGTCAGCTTCACATTTCTAATTAGTGACTTATAAATGTACTTCATCCTATTTTTACGATGCTTTTGCAGGTGACATTCCAGGCTTGCAGCATTGATGAGGCAAGGTATCTTTATGACCAACTAGCAACATTCTGCCCCATTGTGGTGAGTGGATAAACAAAACACTTGCTTCCTGTCATATATTATGTTTGCGTAACTGACCTCATTCTCAGCAGGACTGTTTCAACTGCTTATCGAGCTATTTATGCGCTTCACGCTAAAGCAGCTTTATAACTTGCAGT
Organism: Pelvicachromis taeniatus; assembly: GCA_015108175.1. Taxonomy (NCBI): domain Eukaryota; kingdom Metazoa; phylum Chordata; class Actinopteri; order Cichliformes; family Cichlidae; genus Pelvicachromis; species Pelvicachromis taeniatus. The sequence continues at coordinate 41,547 of VURO01026158.1, forward strand.
TTTTGCTGTGCTGTAGCAGATGTGGTGTCTAAGGAGGCAAAAACAGATGATGCTGACATAAACGGATGCTGTAAATTATCACTGTAGCAGAGTTAAGAGTCAGTGGCTCTACAGTAGAGGCACACCCCATGCAGGGGAATGCAAAAAGTAAAACCTGCAAACAGACCAAGTATAGTAAATGCATAAAATATACATATATTTATTTGGGTTATTTATGCTATTTTTTGGTATTTTGTTGATGCAGTCCACATAGCCTCTTTGATATGCATTCATTTGATTTGTTGAAAGCGCTGAAATTGCCTGTAGTGGAATGTTGGGTTCTTAACAGCTATTTAAATGAGTTGTCAATTTTTTTTCATCTTTTAAAAAATTTGTGTCGAGTTTATTTATTTGAACCCACCGCACTAAAGAGAGTTTTCACTCTTTACCAGATGGCTCTGAGTGCAGCCTCACCCTTCTACAGAGGCCATGTGTCTGACATCGACTGTCGCTGGGGAGTTATTTCTGCTTCGGTGGACGACAGGACGCAGGAGGAGCGCGGGCTAAAGGTGAGCAGGTGGACCTGAAAACTGCCAGGATTAGCCATGACTTTATAAATATGTTTTATTCATATGTAGAGGAAGATTTCTGGAAAGTTGTTGGATTTGAAAGGAGCTTTTTGTGTTGCTGTTTCTGTCATTTAAAGTCATTAGTCATCAGTCCCTGAGATCCATGGAAGTAACCCGAGTGCAGTGGTGAAACTAAGTTACTGGAGAGATTTCCCAACAAAGTTTGATTTTTTTTTTTTTTTCCTTTTTCCCAGTGTTAGTAGTTTAGCCCATTGATACAAAGTTTTTCCAGACACTGTGATTGTGCCTGAAAACAATCATCTCATTTTTTTTTTAAAAACAAGCTATCGGTAATAAAAAGAAATCAATTGCAGAGAGAGCAAAATTCCTTTGAGTGCAGTTTGATAACAGTGTTTTTAAGCAATATGATATGAGACTGTGTTCAGTTTGAGAACCAGCTACAAAGAGTGAGTGAGCTGCAGGTCAGCATAACCTTTTCAAGCTTGATGATGCCAGATGAGCTGAGTCCAGAAAACAGAGTTCAGGTTGTCGTTTTAGTTCAGTGTACTGATCAGATTTAAAAACCTCAAGTGAAAGTGAATAGGTTGATTTACTCACTTTATTTTGAATATGATTAACGTACTCAGTCCACCAGGTGTCAGTAGTGACAGTAGGCTCTCTACATCATGGCTTGACCTTTGGTTTCTAAACTTTATGTCAGTCGTGTGTTGCATCATGTGCTTTCATGCTTCCTGGAAACTGATCTCTCTAAATTCTGCTAATGGTTGCTGTTCCTCCTAATGAAGTGCAGTGTCACATCTGTGTGCAGAGGCCAAACTAAGATGCATTTTTGCATTTGCATAATGCTCAAGGTGTAAGGAACGAAACAATGGAAGTTGTATTATAACCACTGCAGTGATAGAGTATGCTGAGATTTCTGATTACACAGTTTCTTACATGTGTTTACAACAGGCATCATTACAAAATATTTTTAATGTAAATTATTGACATGTTAATGGGTGTAATTTAAATGGCCAGAGGACCACTGATACGCTATGCAGTTTTTGTGTTGTGCTGCGTCCTATCAAGTAGCAATAGTGGCTTTAAAATAGCTTTTTCAAACTTTTGCAGTAAATTTCTGATCATCGACTGCTACATTACCAACTGCTTTTTTTTCTTTTTCTTATGCTTATGATGCTTCTCATCTAAAATGTAAAGAGACAACTTTTTATTTTCTTTACTGAGTTTTTGTTATGGTTTGTTAAAGTGAAATGGCAACAAAATGTTTTTCTTTCCTTGCAGCCTTTAAAAAACAACAAATACAGGATCTTCAAGTCGAGGTATGACTCCATTGACAGCTACCTGTCTTGCTGTGGTGAAAAGTACAACGACATTGATTTGACAATAGATGAGGAGATCTACAAACAGCTGCTGAGTGCAGGTACTGATTCTGAAAATAAAACATATTAGCCACAGGGGAAATCCTAAGCGAGACGATCGCTTCAGTAATGAAATGAATAATGCATTCTGTGTGAATAGGCATCGACAAGCTCCTGGCCCAGCACATAGCGCATCTTTTTATACGAGACCCGCTCTCTGTCTTTGAGGAGAAAATCCACTTGGACGACGAGAACGAGTCCGATCACTTTGAGGTGAGAGTTGAAATGATTTCTTAGAAGATATCCACCGGCGTGTAAAAACGCAGCTTACACATGGCTGCAGTGTACGCGAGTATTCATTCAGACTTCTTGCAGAACCTCCAATCGACCAACTGGCAGACGATGAGGTTCAAACCTCCGCCTCCAAACTCTGATATCGGCTGGAGAGTCGAGTTCCGGCCCATGGAGGTACTGCCCACCTCTTCGACTGTTTCGTTGTAATCTGCTTTTAAATTCAGTGATGTGGTGAGTTGTCTTATTTTTACCCTTTCTTTTCAGGTGCAGCTCACGGACTTTGAAAACGCTGCGTATGTGGTGTTTGTGGTCCTGCTGACTCGTGTGATCCTGTCCTACAAACTGGACTTCCTAATCCCGCTGTCAAAGGTGAAAACAACCACACAGTTCCTTTACTGAATGAGTAGGGCTGTGAATTTGTGTACACAGTGCTCTGATACAAGAAGTGTCTTTTATTAGGTCGATGAAAACATGAAGGTCGCGCAGAAGAGAAACGCTGTCCAGGAGGGCATGTTTTACTTCCGCAAGGACATCTTTAAAGGTGGTTAAAAAACAGAGTTTATCTTTGGATAGGCACTTGTTGTCAAGGCCTCACATTGAAGCAGCTGATATATTTATTTTGCAGGCTGCAATCCGGTGCTCGATGGCACCGCATCCGCTCAAAACGGCTTGGAGTCTGATGGTGCCAATGAAGAGTACACACTGATGAGCATTGACACAATCATCAATGGAAAGGTGACTTATTCTCCTGCACATGATGTTTGAGCTATGCTGATAGTAATGACTCAATAGGAAAATGGTGTTGAACAACAGTGTCTGTAGTTTTATTTCGCTTCTCCTTTTTTTTTTTTAATCGAATCATTGAATTGTTGGAGTTTGCTCTCTGATCGGGTCTTTATCTTACAGTATAAAGAGCACTAATGTGACGGTTACACAAATAAAAATGAATTGAACTGAGCTGAATTTTATCGACTTTGAAACCCTGATGATTTTCTCATCTATAATTTGTCCTTATTCTGAACCAGCTTTTGGATGGAGCGCCATACAAGTGATAAGACAATAAAGTTGCTCTCAGTTATCATCGCATTGATTAAAATTGACATGCAGATGTATTTTAGTAACCAAACTATGGGATAGAGCTACAGGAACAGTATTTCTGCCTGTGATGCAGTCATTGCTTGCAGATGCATGTAGATGAGATGAAACTGGCAGAGCTGTGATCCAATTTTAAAGGAGCTTTGTCGTTCAAATAAAAGAGAGACATTTACAATATTAACAGTTCTGGCCACGAGGGTATCTGTTTTTAAGTGTCTTGGAATAATTTGGAATGGTTTGTAGTTGAAATACTTTCAGTTTTCCTTTTCTATCCTGCTTAGGAGACTTCAACATTTTGGGGGTTTTTGGGTTTCTCCTTAGAACAGCTTCACGGAGCCGCTGGCACATCTGTTAGTTCTTAGTGTGATATAATTGCTGTTTTCTCTCCTCTCTCTTTTTGTTTTTTTAAATCCCCAGGAGGGAGTATTTCAAGGGCTTATCCCAATCCTTAACTGCTACCTGGAAAACATGGAGGTGGATGTGGACACCAGGTGCACCATCTTGAATTATCTGAAGCTCATAAAGAAACGTGCCTCAGGTAAAGTGTCATTAAAAGATTAATACTGAATAGTCTCATAAGCATTTTTTCCTCCTTGTAAAGCTCCCTGAACTTATTGTGTGAAACAGGTGAACTAATGACCATGGCCAAGTGGATGAGGGAATTTGTTGCAAAGCACCCCGACTACAAGCAGGACAGCATCATAACTGACAAGATCAACTACGACCTGCTCAGAAAGTGCGACAGGATCGCTAAAGGAGAAGAGCAGTGCCCCGAGCTCATTGGCAACCCAGTTAACAGATCCCAGTGAACGGGAGAGGGCGGAAAAATTACTGTAGATGATACAAACGTGCATGTAAAGAAAGACCAAAAGTGTGACTCGGAACAGAAGAAGTCCAATCGTATGAGAATGCAAACCGGCATGTGTGTAATGTAAAGACCTGCACCTGCTTCAAACGTATGTGTGTATATATATACTGTATGAGATTTTTATGATTACAATGTTATTTTAATAGATGAGCAATAAGACATGCGAAGGGTTGTGTAATAGAAATCAGATGTGTATTTATTTTTATCTGGAAATTAAGCCTATCTGTGAGAATGTAAATGTAGCAAAGAGTTGTACAGTAGTCTGCTTTTAATCTCCTTCTGTAAATACTGTACTTCAGCTCTTTAGAACATTAACACAACTTTTTCTTTTTGCCTTTTTAAAAATACATTTATATGACATGTTTGCTTTGCTCTGCTGACCCTATGCGTTCTCATCCCGGGGAGGTCATAAATCAGATACCGTCAACTGCCAGTAATAGTAACGCACACAGTATTGTTTGGTGGTTGTACTCAATGTGAGAGGACCATGTGGCTTTAGAGACCTACAAGATCTGGGGCAAGTTTATCAACCTGGAGGTCATGGAGTTCACTTTTTCCCCCCCACTGCACTGATTCCTTTTTTTCACTTGTTTCTGGGGTTTTTTTGTTTGTTTGTTTTACTATCACTTGCTGGTTGTGCATGTGTTTGAGTGAGAACTAAAGAGTACTTGGTCTAAAGAGTATGCGGGCATTAAAAACAGTTTCTGTGTTGGGAGGACGTGGATCCCTTCGCAGTGGCAACCCTGCACTTTGGGGGAAAAGGAGAAAAAATGGACTGAATGTGACCTGTCACGTCTTTGTTATAACCTGGTGTGGAAATGTGACACACCGCCAACTCTGACAAAAAAACCTCATTATCAGAGTCCCCCGTGGAATGAGATTGAACTGGCTGACGTTGTAGTGGGACCTTTAAATTTGGTGTTGCATTCAAGTGGTGAACAATTGTTTGCAATGTGATGCTGTTTTAAAATAAATCTGTGCAACAGTAAGCTAATGGATTTATATTTAATGGAGTCCCATTTAATTTTGATCAAATATGATGCAGAAGCCTTGATGTCTTGGAAGCAACCTACACTTTACAGTGAAGTATTAAGGAAAAAAATGCTTGTTGCAATATTTTTCTGTTTTGGTCACCTGCTGTAGAAGTCCTGAACCTGTCCACCCACAAGATGGTGGTATTGAACCAGCATTTCACACAACAGTGACAGACGAGAGCATTACCTCGGTGTGACCTCCAGGATAAGGATAACGATTGTGGCTGGTACAGGCCTACTTATCCTGCAAAAGAAATCAAAGCCCTGGGACCCAATGTTCTCTTTAAAATAAAATGACCTGGTCTAAATTGATGCATGATTATAGGCTGTGCACAAATATCAGGTTCACACTGTGTACCCATAACAAGAGGACAATCATGCTCATCTGACAGTAATCTGCAGCTAATGTGCTGTTGGTGTGATGATGTGCTGCAATCAATGTGCCCAAAAAAAACTTTGTGGAAACGGCAGTTGTGCAACAGCCAGTAGCAGGTCTTCCAACTATTACAGGTTGACCAGTGATAATACAGAAAAACTTCTAAAATTATTATTAGGCGTGATTAAAAAGGACCATAATGATGACGAAAGATGTTTTAGGTCGTGTAACTGCAGCTTTTCTAGCCTTCATGTTGTGATTCTCCAGATCCACCTAAAAAAATAACAATTCCAACTGCTGGAACCGTGAGACAGATGTGTGAGTGATAATAACCTACAAACTTAATTTAGAGTCAATGCGACAACTTTCTATCCTGTGATTGTAACAATAAAGAGTAAGGTTTTACTTAAAGGCGTACTAATCAAGTTTTTAGGAGTTTTGTAGTCCACACCCCCACTTTGATCAGCAGAGTTTCTATCAGCAGAAGGCAGACATGTACACACCCTTTTCCAAACCAGTGGGAAGGTTCAAATTCAGGGGAAGAATCTTTAATTTACAAATTTAAAAGGAAAAAAGAAAGCTTGGATATTCACTCAAACTTAAGGAAGAATTGGTGGAAAATTAGCGGAGCATTTAGATAAAGACAATTGGTTCCTTTAGGATTATATGAAGACCAAAAACAGATTTAAAAAAAAAATGTTTTGATGTTGATCAGGTCAGAAACTTAACTTCAACCTAACTTTTAATTTGTCTGTTTATTAACATGTGTGCTATATCAGATAAACGTGTCAGTTTTATGCTTACAGCTTGTTTCCGTTGACTCAGTTTGGGCGGTAGGTGACACACAAGCTTTATCAGTGAGCAGGCAAAGCAGCCCACATAACAATCGCTGATTCAATTCAGTTTTATTTATATAGCAACAAATCACAACAACAGTCACTCCAAAGTGCTTTATATCTACAACACAAAGAAAACCCCCTATGAGAAAGCACTTGGTAACAGTGGGAAAGAAAAGCGCCCTTTTGACAGGAAAATACCTTTGGAAGAACCAGGCTCAGGGAGGGGCATCCATCTGCCACGACAGGTTGGGGATGAGGGGATAGAGACAGGATAAAGGGCACACAAGACAGCCAGAGATTAATAATAACTAATGATTAAATTCAGAGTGGTGTATAAAGACACTGAGATTGAAAAGAAGTGAGTGAAGCTCAGTGCATCATGGGAAGTCCCCAGCAGCCTATGCCTTTTATAGTGTAACTAAGAGAGAAAGAAAAAGCAGTTTTTATTAAAAATGCATAGTGAGCACAAAGCCAGACTTCAAGTACGCTTAGCTCAGCAGCCACATGTACAATATTAAATGTCATTCAGCAAGAATTACCTCTCAGTGTAGAATGTACTACAGTTGGCTCTGTAGAAATCAAAGAAACCTTCAGTAAACTGTACTCACCATCGCCAAACACACTGATTACATTTGTAATACATTTTATTTTAAAAGATAGAGAATGATAATGAAAGAGTGTCTTTATTATGAGTGGTCATAAAAACAGGGATGTCAAACTCATTTTACATAACTGTTACTGTTTATCTGTTACTTTGCTGAAGCGATGACAAAACAACAACAAAAATCCTAAATTAATGCCCTCTGTCACATTTTCCACACCCTTCCAGTGGACCGAACTCGAGTCTTTCCAGGGCTGATTCTGTCCCCCGAACCTTATGTTTACCACCCCTGATCTAAACACTCCAAGCAAAGATTTTCTAAAAGTCTCATGCATAGGGGAATTTTGTTCTCTATAATATCGTGATTTAAATGATGCCAAACCAGAAGGCGGCACATGTTTCTTAGACAGCTCATTTGCAGAGTGCAAAGCTTAAAAAAAAAGACTCGCAGTAAAAAAAAAAAAAAAAACCCTTAGTGACATAACGCGTGTTTAAACCATAAATGTCACGTGTGTCTTCTTTTTTTCTTACTTCAATTTTCCCCACTGTTGAGAAATAAAACTCTGCAACGACCCAATTCTCCCTTCTAATGAATGGGACTTTGTAATAAAGTTACAGGAAGGTACAGAAAACCTGGATGTCATCTTCTTCTTTTTTTTTCCTGCGTGTGCCGTTGCAACGCATCGGGTCACCTCGTGGCTGTAACCCTCCTGCGGGGCAATGGGCCAATCTGCGTGTTCCTCCCACTATTTTCCACTGTGAGCGACAAGGCTGCACATTGTGCTCAGACCCGGCGAAGCCAAGGTTACACAGGCGGGCTTTTTCCCCCCTTTTTTTCTCACCCCGCCTCAAAAGGTAGGCAGTCCGCTGCTCACAGCTGCATCCACTCTCTCCTGATCCACTCTCAGGGCTTCTTCCTCCGTCTAAAAAAGGCGACCGCCCAGCTCCGTGGCTGTACGGTAGGCGCTTTCTGTGTCTTCTTCTATGTTTTATTTCTTTTTTTTTTTTCTTTTTCATTTTTTAATGCTGCTGCCCTCCTGGCGTCTGCAGTGGAAGCGACGAGTTTGGGGTGATGCTGCCGAAGCGGTGACCTCTGCTGTTACTGTGGGCTGTAGGTTGCGATCGACGGGATGCGATAAGTTTGCTGCTCGGCATGTTAATGAATTCCTCTCTGGAAGTTTCCGCTTTGAAATGAACGGGGTTTACGTCAACGCAGCTGCTCACATCTTTAGGTTAACGGGGCTGCTGCTGCTGCACAGGATTGTGCGTAAAGTGCAGCTTAGGTTACACGTGTGACCCCTTCATGCAGAATAATTGCTATTATACAATAATACTGTGTGTGTGTGTGTGTGTGTGTGTGTAAGGGGGCGGGGGGTCGGCTTTATGTAGCATTCCCGTGAATCTGTCGCGATCATCACGTTAAAAGTCTTTTGAACTGAACACCGAGTACTGCAAAGTGTTTTTATGCGCTTAATACATGTTTGTAAGTGATGGGTGTAGATAATGTGCCAAATCTAGGATTGAAAAGTGTGCATTTTTATGTGCTATGCTCTCGCGAACTGAATTGGGTTTCTTCTTCATCATCATCATCTGTAGAGCCACGTTATTCTCGGTGGTCACCCATGCGGTTAATGAGTACATTACCATTTAAAGCAGGGCACTAGAGTGAATAAGCTGGCCTTATAGCGACCATTTCCATGTGATTAATAAGAAATGACAGAAGTTTAGAGTGAAAGCATGGTGCTGCTTTTTAGTTGTAGTTGTATTTTTATTGAGAATTAGTCACAGGTGTTACCAGAGGTGGGGAATGTCCATAAAGCTGTGTAAGTGTCATATACACATGCTGATAAGTGCAGGGAGGTTTATACTGTACAATGAAATTCTTATTTTGGCAGACAACCTTCACACAGCAATCATTAAAAAAACAAAAAAAGTCTTCTCTTCATGTGGTGATGTTTGAGGGAACTCTAATAAGAGGACTCTGTGGTTTTGGCAAATTCAGTCAAATTAAACACTTGGTAAATAAAGTGAAAATCAGCACAGTGGTGGAGAAATCATTACACACCATTCGCAGAGTGGCCTGAAACAGACAGAGAGCCTTTAAAGTGGCACTTACTGCAGTGATCATTACTATGAGAGGCTCTTCCTCTCTTCAGCCCAAACCAGTTGCAGTAGTCCCTCGTCCCTCCTTGACCCTGATTCTGCTGGAGGTTTCTTCCTGTTAAAAAGGACGTTTTTCCTTCCCACTGTCACCAAAGCACTTGCTCATAGGGGGTCATAGGATTGTTGGAGTTTTTGCTGGGGTTATCTTACAACATAAAGCACCCTGAGGTAACTGTTGTTGTGATTTGGTGCTATATAAATAAAATAACACTGAATAGCTGTGATTGTTTAGACATATTTTGCAGGGCTGCATGCAGCTTGTACCCAGCAAAGACTCGCTGACTGCCTGCTAACCTGCTCCCCTGTTGAGGCTGAGCCTGCTCTGATTAAGGCCCTGCAGATTATCATGTTTTGGTGGAGCCTAATGCATCTCAGATAATCAGCGAGGATATTACCAAACTGGGGTCGATCAGAATAAGCCATATTCAGTGCCGACAGACAAATTATTTTGTGCTATTTGTTGCCTGAGCAGCGTTTCAAAATAGGGTTTAACTTTTAGACACTCTCTATTTATGGGCTTTAACCAATTTAAATAAGAATTTCTTTACATAGATTAAAAGACTTTCTAAATGCATGTAAACAAAGTCACTAGTGTGTCCTCTCAGTTCTGTTAGTTGCGTTTCAGTATCATATGACTGTGTCTAAGAAGCGCGTGCAGATTGAATTGAGATGTTTCGGTTAAATTTGATAGATCTGCTCACATTTCTGTCTTTAGTGGCCAAGGCTATTCTGAAAAACCCTGCAATTTACTGTCAATATAAGAGAAGAGCTACAGTATGTCTCAGCCTGCAGGAGAATGTGATTTGTCTTCATGCTCCCAGCTGTCGACGCAGGTGTAGCAACAGTCCAGCGGCGCAGCAGTCGGTTAGATCAGACTGCTGCATTTATTCTATAGCTGGGGAAACATGTCAGAGGATATAAAGGAGGCAGACGTGCTATTTCTGTTTGCAAAGGCTGGAGTGATAAAGCAGGCTTTTGCAAACAACATAAAGGCCTACAGGAATGTGTAAACACGTCTGGGGTGATAATGAATAAAGCATGTGATCATGAGACTTATCAGGTTGGAAGTAAGAAAATCTTAATGCAGGGATTTGTGCAGCTCTGAAGTGAGAATATTGTTAAGACTGTATATTAAAGCAGTGCCGTTATTCTGTAGAAGCACTGTTTTTTTTGGAAATGTTCTCCGTTGTAAAAACACGATGGGTTTATCCAGGCCTGCGGGTCGCAACGAATGTGCTTCCTGCTGCTGTAAATCATAGTAGGAGGCAGGTTTGTGAACAGAACCTGGCAGTCGTAACTTATTAGACTTATATGGCAAAAATATCCAGTGGTGCACATCCAGACTTTCATACTGCCCTTTACATGGCCTTCTGCTTCATATCAGTGGGCCGATCTGACTTTCTGAAGTTTAGCGGTAGAACCTAACATTACGCTGTATGACAGTTATATAGTTGTATATCTACTCACAGAGCAATAATTTGCTTTTCAAGCTCTCCTTGACAGCTCCTCAGGCAGCTGTTTAAATCAGGAGGGCGATATTACCAGCTGTGGGTTTGAAGCGGTCACAAAGGGCTGAGCGATCAGCAGACGCAGGGCCACAACCACCACCACAATAGGACAGCTTTGGCAGGAGAACATCCACAAACATTTATAGCAGCACAGCCTGGAGCACATAAAGGGCTAATGAATGTGCACATTCTGACACGCTCATCATCTTCAACAATCTGAGAGCCAGAGAATCAATACAGATCGGTATTAATGGGATATAGTCGTGGTTATCCTCTGAGCACACCTGCCTCCTGGCTTCTGCTCTCCATCTGCATCCCAGAGTGAGAACTGGATATATTTGATGTGTTGATGGAAATGAGAGAGATGCGAAGGATCACTTCTAGGTTTATGGATGTGTTAGATGGAGAGGATGGATGGACTAAAGCATGGAGACTAAAAATAAGGGAGTCAGGCACAGATGCTTTCAGCTGCTGATAGGCATATATCAAAATTGATCATATTTTTTAAAAGGCTATGATTTTGATCACTAATAAAGACATGTTCAGAAGGATTAAGATTATTAAGATTCATCTATATTTCTACTTCAGGTGATAAACCTATGGTTGGTTCACATCACGCTCTATAGAGTTAGCAGCTTTTCATTGTGCTGGTTTTGTTTTACTCCCTGAAAATGTACTTGCTCTCATAAGTGACTGTTGTTACTCCAAATTACAACCTATTGGGGGAGGTGGATTTGGGCGTCATGTTCCTCAATAGACTTATTTAGGTACTGTGGTATTAAATTTAGATTATAACCTAGTAGTGTGTGTGTGTGTGTGTGTGTGTGTGTGTGTGTGTGTGTGTGTGTGAGAGATTCAGTGAAGTTGGCTGAATCTCTCAACTCTCATTTGAAATGAGTGATTAAGCGACAGAATCGGACAGAAATTTAAGTGGAACTGAAAATACTAGTCTTGAGTATTTCAGAAACTGCTCATCTACTGGGATTTTCTCACACAATCATCTCCAGGGTTTACACAGACTGGTAAAATCTCCTCGAGCAACAGTTCTTTGGCTGAAAAAGCCTCGCTGATGCCAAAAGTCAGAGGAGAATGGTCGGAGTGCTTCAAGCTGATGGGAAGACAACAGTAACTAAACAAATAACCACTTGTTACAGCCATGATATGCAGAAGAGCATCTCTGAACGCACAACACGTTGAATCTCAAAGGAGATGGGCTATGGCAGCAGGAGACCCACTGTCACTCCTGCCAGCTAACCACAGGAAACTGATGCTACCACTTGCACAGGCTCACCAAGTTTGGTCAAAAGAAGATTGGAAACATTGCCTAGTCGAGGTCTCAGTTTCTGGAGCACTGAAACTGAGACCTCAGTTTCAGTGCCAATGTTACACATTGGACCCTCAATGTCCAATGTGTAACATTTGGACATTGAGGGTCTGAATTTGATCCAGGTAACATGAACGCCTGGATCAAACCTGCCTAGTATCAATGGTTCAGGCTGCTGGTGTTGGTATATTAGTTTATTAGGGTGTTTTCTTGGTACACGTGGAGCCCTTTAATAACTACTGAGCATTGGTTAAACACCACAGCCTACCTGATTATTGTTGCTGACTGACTTGTTGCTCAAATTGTCTTAAACATGTTTCTTGAACATGACAATGAGTTCAGTGTACTCAAAGGTCCTCCAGAATCACCAGATCACAATCCAACAGGGCACCACTGGGATCTGCAGCTGACAAATCTTCAGTAACTGCGTGATGTCATCATGTCACCACAAAGGTCTCCCAGGAGTGTTTCCAGCACCTTGAATCTATGTGGAATCTATGCCATGAAGGATTCATTAAGTTGTGAAGGCAAATGCGGTTCAACCTCGTATGCTGCATGTAAAAATGTGGAGTGATGAGTAATCATCCCCTGAATGCACAGGTAGATGCTGGTGTGAGATCAGTACTGTTGCTGCCTGCTGTTATGTCAACCTTTTGCACCTTAAATAGGCTAGCACATTAGGAGGGTATGTTTGATAAATGATAGATTTTTTTAACCCTTTATTAAAACAAGCAGAACTCAAGAGTGCCTTGGGCTGACATAGGCAGCATTAACATAACATATCTTTCAATGCTGCAAGAAACCAGAGCTCCCAGTGAACCTGTACACTCCACACAGAAGTGCCCCACCAAGGTGTGAACCCAGAAGCTTCTTGCTGTGAGGAAACCGTGCTAACTACAGTCACGGGGATGCTCATGCTGTTAAGTCTTAATTGTAGATGATACAGAGTAGTTCGGGTTACCTTACTTTAGCACATACTCTTTTACATGTTTTTTCTTTTTTTCTTTTGAACTTTTAGTTTTTAATAATTATTTTTTAATTTTTTTTTCAGTAATTTTTTTTTTTTTTTTTTTTTTTTTATGTTTTTTATTTATTTATTGTTTGTTTTTTTTGAGTTTTTTTGTTTTTTTTTTTTTTTTTTTTTTTTTTTTTGTTTTTTTTTTTAATTTTTTATTTTATTTTATTTTTTTTTATTTTATTGGTTTTTTTTTTTGTTTTTTTGTTTTTGATT
>VURO01026171.1:2435-13963 GCA_015108175.1 Pelvicachromis taeniatus
GGGGAGATATCCATGTTTCGTATTCTAGGCCCATCTCATGGGTGGTTGATCTCCATGAATACAGAGAGATTTGGCCGTGAACGTCACCCCCCCCCCCCCCCCCCCCCCCCCCCCCCTCTTTTTTTTTCCCCCCCCCCCCCCCCCCCCCCCCATTTTTTTGGTACCCTGGGGTGTCATTTTTAGCAAAACAACTGGAGTGGAAATATTGAGCTACTTTTTCAGACGAGACTTAGAAACATGATGCCTCGTGGCGGGAAATGAGGGTTTTTACTGATAGAGTGAAAAAAGAGACTGTGTGATATGAATCGCAGCCGTTAAGGTTTTGTTTAATATTCATGAACATTTCTCTCTACACGTCTGTGAGTCCCCATTGTGTGTAAGAGTTTGTGTGTCTGTGCGTGCATGCGCCAGGGTCACTGACAAACACCCCTGGGGATACCAGCTGCGGCGGCCTGTAGAATTAACCTCACAGTGAAATGAGGAAGGAACACATAAATCACTCACACTTACGTATGCACACAGACCATCACACACACACACAAATGTCTGCTGTTTTAATTAGATATCGACCACCAAGAGGAAGAGGGGAGTTGCAGTGTGGCTGTGCCGGCTGCCATGTTTGGGTTTGTTGTGTCTGACTGAGCTCAGTAGGTAAAATTTGGCAGCAGAAAGACTCTGACCAAAATCTGTCATATTTAACAAAAACGATATGTTTGTGTATGTATCACATATACAGCAGATTTATGATTATCTTTAATAGAAACTTTCTAATAGTAAACAGTAAACAAAATTTAAAAATGTAGTTTTCACTGAGGTTTAATGTTTAGTTTTTGTGCTTTTTTTGAACCTTAATTATATTAATCTTTTACAGTAAATTGACTTATTGTGTATAAAGTTTGTGGGATGAATGCCAGAAGTGTGTTACTATCTTTCCTTCCTTGCTTTTATTTGCAGTTTTGTGGATTCTACTCAAAGGAAGTGCCTGTAGTTTTCACTTAATATAAGTGAACCTGTTTGTGGAGTATTTTTATGTGACTTCAAACATATGTGTAAAGGATCTTTAAAAGAGTTATTACACTCAATGTTTTATCAGCGTAATAAATCAAATATAAGGCTGGTTTTAGATTGTTTTTTCTTTCAAACAGTCAAGGTTTTACGTCAGGCAGCATGGTGGAACATGGAACATGGTGGAACAGTGGTTAGCACTGTTGCCTCACAGCAAGAAGGTCCTGAGTTCAATTCCTCCACAAACTCTGTGGGGAGTTTGCATGTTCTCCCCTTGTTTGCGTGGGTTCACTCCGGGTACTCCGGCTTCCTCCCACAGTCCAAAGACATGCACTTAGTGGGGATAGGTTAATTGGAAAATCTAAATTGCCCATAGCTGTGACTGTGAGTGCGAATGGTTCTTGATGTGTGTTAGCCCTGTGACAGACTGGCGACCTGTCCAGGGCGTACCCCGCCTCTCGCTCCAGCGTCCCCCGCGACCCTGAAAAGGATAAGCAGCTGCGAATGGATGGACAGTCAAGGTCATTGTAAGAGCACAATTTGAACTTGTGACATACACATGGCCATAAACATCTATGAGGTCACCAAGCTTTGGACCTCATTTTTTATTTATTTAACTTTTTTTTTAAAAGCAGTACAGTAAAAATTGACATGAATCAGCATTTGAGACTTAAGGTGGACTTTAATCTGAAGAGACTTTAGTGAGTTACTCATTAGGAATTATATTCGACTGGTTCAGATATGAGGAGTTAATCACAGGCACAGTAGCGACAGCCATGGAGCAAGTCACTTTTTCTCTCATGATATTTACATTTGATGTGAAGGAATAATTGAGTATTTTATTTTGCTTTATTTCATTGTTTTTAAACACATAACACCCGTCATACTGTAACAAATGGGGACAAGTGCAACACTATTGTGTGTTTTTATAGTTTTTGTTGTTACAGTTGCACTTCTGTGTGTGTGAGTATATATACGTGTGTGTGCGTGTGCGTGCGCGTGTGTACATATATATGTATATGTGTGTATATACATATACACACATAAACATAAAAAATATCAATTTTTTTGTTAAATGTATTCTAATTTCTATTCTTCTTTTGCACCTCAGTTGCATTGTTTAATGTTTCATTGCCACAATGACAATAAAGATTCTGATTCAATATTTCAATATACACATACATGTGTATACAAAAGTGTTTTCAGTTTTTCTATTTTTGGTTTTGTTTGTATCACAACTCTACTACCAGTTCTCTTCAGAAGAACGGAGTATACAACCTTAACAAGCTTGAAAGTCAATATTTGGTAAGACCACCTTTATTTATTTAGTGCTTGCTCATTGTGGGCCTCGGATTGTTGGGTTTTCTTTGTATTCTCTGTTTTATTGTGGGGTCTTTACCTTACAATACAAAGCGTCGTGAGGCAACAGTTGTTGTGATTTGCACTGAACTGAATTGAATTCTTTCATGTAGTTTGACCTCCCTTAAACAAGCTTTCTCGCAAATTCCTTTAAGTAGTCTGGAAAAACAGTTCTCCAGATTTTTTGAAGAACATTTGATAGCTCTATATCTTTGTTTCTTCTTTGTTCTGTCATTTCTGTCTAGATGATCCCACTCTGCTTCCTAAAATGTTGAGGTCTGGGCTCTGGGAAAGCAAATATAATGTATATTAACAAAAAAAAATTGCATTTCAAACATGTTTTGTTTGATTTAAAAGGCAATTTAAACATTTTAGCTTAATCCTTACATATTAGGGGACAAACAACTACTCTGTTGCTGCATAATGACACTATCAGGTTACTATGTGAAGAAATATTGCATCAAACAGAAAAGGGCTCAGCTGGCACATACAGAGGTTAAGGCATAGTTCAGAGGTCAAGCAATGACTCAGAAAAGGGTCTCTGACCCTCTGGGGCTCACACACACTCCGACACTTTAATGGAAACATGCATAGCTCCCTTTATGGACAATAGACAAGTGCAAAGACGCAACAAAAAGTGGCTTTTCAGAGCAAATGATATAAGACAGGTGCAGCAGTGGACAACAATAACTAAGGCTCAGACGAGACAAAACAGACACACAGACAATACACACACACACAAAGTCAAAAAGCTGACTATGAGCACATGGGGGTCACTTACAAAAGGCACACACATAAAACACTACTGTAAAGGCTTGGTATAGTCAGTTGGCTCAACATGGAGCCAAGCTGTTGATTTTTCTCATTATGAGCACTGATGTGCGTTATTATTTCTCCTCATGTGCCTGGCTCTTTCGCTGCAGTTTGGAAGAAGAGCCAAGAAAAATGAGCTGCCACTTTCAACTGTAAAACCTACAGGCCTCCTGGGGCCTGCTGAATGACTATGAGAGACCGTGTCCTTGTCTGTGTGTGTGTTTGTGTGTGTGAGATTATGTGCACACAGAAGCACACTGCTAAAATAATGTTATTAAACCAAGGTAATTACAGAGATGGAGGTCACCCTGCAGAGACACACTTCCAAAACACAAGAACTAGAAGGTGGAGTTGCTCTGTGTGTGTGTGTCTGTGTGCGTGTGTGTGTGTGAGAGAGAGAGCGAGAGAGAGAGAGAGAGAGAGAAATCTGTTAGGGTAGTAATCTGATCTGAACATCTTTTTTGTTTGTTTCTTTTTATTTTGCTCCTTTTTGGGTGCCAGTGTTTAAAAGGAAAGGATTTGGTATGTTTGAGTATTAGTCTAGTATAATAGTTCCAGATTTGGAAACAAATGGCAGATTATTGTAGTTCATTTTTCAATAGAATCCCATTCTTGTCTTTTAAAGGATTCTAGCTGCTAAATAGTGGGTCATGGTCACTGTATTTTTCATTTCATGATGTACCAAATGTGGTAAATGTGATGGACTGCAGGAGGGCCAGTAGCCAGACTCTTCTACTACAATACCATGCTTTTATAATAGATGTCGTATGTGGTTTAGTATTACATTACTGAAATATGAAATAAGTCTTCTCCGAAAAAGATGAATTTCCAGATGTGCAAGCTGCCAATTTCATAGGCACTAATGTACTCCTATACAGTCAGAGATATAATCTTCTGAACAGAGCAGTAATAACAAACTGGCCCATCTCCTCTTTGGTCTGAAAAATGGCATCCATGTTTTCTAAAAAGAAAGTCACATTTTTATTGGTTTCTACTTTGCTTCAATCCATTTTTAATGACCTTTTGCCCAAAGAGGACTGGATCATGTTACATACGACTTCTTTTTTGCATGCTAGAGCTTGAACCTGCATTTGTAGCTAGCATAACATTTGTGCAAAACTGCTGGAAGTGATTCTTGCGTCCATGCAGTGATCTCACTGACATAATAGTGTATGTTTTTCATGCATTGGCCCCATGCTTTTGCCATCAAATACCGATTTTTAGCCTTTTCCATTGTGGACACAGATTTTTGGCATTTATTGATATTATGTACTGTAGATGATGAGATATTCAAAATCTTCACAATTTCATGTAGAGGGTATCAAGCTAAAGTTGTTCAACAAATTGGGGAACGTCTGTAAGATGCTCCTTTTTTTTTAAATTTACATTTTACAGCATTTTTGGAATAGGGGTTGTACGAATTATTAAGTATACTTATGCTGTAATACATTCTGTACGCGAAAGAGTGAGAGCTTTAGGCAGAAACAGAAGTGAACATGAGCACTTATTAAACCAGGTTTCAAAATTAATTTAAACATTATGGGATTGACCAAAGGTGCAGAATTATAGAAGCTATCCAGTTAAAAAAAAAAAAAAAACTGCTGAATTTATCTGCACCAGAATCAGACATAAAAAATAAAATCTTCATTTATAGAAAGTTAATAAGGATTCTGCAGCAAAATCAAGGTGGTGATAAGAAATGGTGGAGAAAACTAATTAGCACTTACACTATTAGGTTTTCTATGTGTTCAAGTGTATATTGCACATTTTATTGTGTACTGCTTAAAGGAGAAATATGTAATATGTATCCATATTCGTACTGTGAGAGCCAGAGTGGAAGAATATAGAATGAATGTGAGACTATTTATCTGCATCTCCCTTTGCTCTCTTTTGTAGTGTGGGCAGTTGTGTGTTATGAACTTATAATAATAAGGTAAACATTCAGTGCCAAGAAGTGAAGGAAAGGAAAAGCGAAAGAAAGTGCAAACGAAGAAAGAAAATGGCAGGGTAACAGATACTGTAAGTGTTTGGACATTTGAATAGCCCAGCTAAACATGTCTGCCTCTTTGTCTTTTTTGTGTCCTTTTATTCTGTCTCTTGTAAAGTGACTGCAGTGAGAACAAATGTGCCTTGCCCTCTGAATGTCCACATGTTTAAACTTGTGCTATGCGTGATTGGATCTTTTGTGTACGCGATGAATTGCCACCAGTTGCACAAAAGAGAGCAGCTCCTTGCTGCTGCCCAATTTGCTTGAATTGCTTTTGTCTTACATTAAATTATAGCGTGTGCTGTTACAGTATGAGTAAGCCTCAGTTCACGGAGGTCTGTATATAATACACCCACATTAAATAGCTAATAGCAAAGCAGCCTTTGTGCCATTCACAATAGATATTCAGTGCACAAATGGTCACAGCTTGTATGAAAGCAGTTTAAATCAGACATATTGTCAGACCATTTCCTCCTCTGAATAAATTAAAACTGAAGAAAACTCAACATAATTTCAAATATAAAGATTTTTTTTAATACTTGGATGAAACTCCTTTATAATCAATGACTTCCTGAAGTCTAGAACCCCTGGACATCACCAAATGCTGCGTTTCCTTCCTTGAAATCTTTTGCCAGGCCTTTACTGCAGCCACCCTCACTTGT
Organism: Pelvicachromis taeniatus; assembly: GCA_015108175.1. NCBI lineage: Eukaryota > Metazoa > Chordata > Actinopteri > Cichliformes > Cichlidae > Pelvicachromis > Pelvicachromis taeniatus. The sequence continues at coordinate 8,262 of VURO01026171.1, forward strand.
TTGTCGGACTTTCTAACTTCAGTTTTCTATCTTCAACTTAAAACCATGCTCTTTTGGGTTGAGATCAGGTGACTGACTTGGCCATTGATTCTATTTCTTTGTCGTGGCATGCTCATGGATTGCTTTTGCAGTACAGTTAGGGTCATTATCCATTTGCACTCTGAAGCTCAATCAGCTTTGCAGTAGACGGTATAGCCCTCTACACATTAGAATCCATCTTCCTGCTTTTATCAGCAGTCACATCATCAATAAACACTAGTTAGCTGGTTCCATTGGCAGGTATGACATGCCCATACCATAACATTGCATTCACCATCTTTAACAAATGATGTTTGGTATGTTTTGGATAATGAGCTGTTCCTCTCCCTCCACCAGCTAATCTTTCATCGGTCCAAAGATTTTTTTTTTTTTCCAGAACTGTGCAGGGCTCTTTTAGAAAGTCTGATATGATCTTCCTGCTCTTGAGTTTAACCAGTGGTTTGCAATATGTTCTGAATCCTCAGCAGTTGCAGTACATCAGAAGTGGTTGTTTAACAGTCAGAAGGTTGGTAGATTGACTCCCGGCTCCTCCACTTCCCATTTGAAATCATCCTTGGGCAAGAGCTGCCCTCAGTGTGCGCACTTTAGTGTGTGTGTGAATGTTAGATAAGGTGCTAAGGCATAGAGAGATTAAAACACGTGCTGGTCAGTGCAGTTGCTGGCATTAGATTGTTATACCTAACCAGATGCTAAAAAGAAGCAACAGCATGCACACATCCATGATGTGGCAACTTTAAAACAGTTTATACAGGGAGGGTTATAGATTTGAGAAAAAAAAAGTAAAAAAATGCCTCTCATACAGTTTTCACGAGGAAAAGAACAGAGGCTACAGAGACCAAAACATTTAGACTGTAGACATGTTTCTTTTTGCTTTGAACTTGGGATTTTTACAGAGGAGTCTGTGGGGGTCTGACTGAGTTGCTTTTGAAGCCATCCTCAAGTGGCCATTTGGGTAATTGCAGTTTTGTGTGCTTTCACACTGACCCCAGAGGTTGCCGGTCATACAGGCAGTGGTATGGTTAAGTTTTTCTTTCCTCTGAAGTGGCAAAAAATGAGAAGGAAAATAAAGTTGGAGATTTAAGTAGTTTTTGCCACTGCTGGCATAAAAGCTGAGATTCAAAGTACGTTGTTTTATTTTTCAACAGAAAATACATAATTGATAGATTTGTTAAATAGAGATAAAGTGAATTAATCCCAAGGAAAGTCAGGGAGTTGAAGCTCTTGAATGTTTTCTTAGGTGTGGTTGAATGAAATCTTATATATTTGATTATTTCAGATACTTGTCTGATTTCAACTTTTAAATACCCCCTTGGCTTTGATCATTACTTCAAATTTCAGTGGTAGCATTATAAAAGAAAGAAAAACTTTTTCTTAACAAAGGTTTTAACAGAGATTGACTGTCATTTCTAAAATAATAATAAAAGATAATTCTTCAATGAATTATTCTTTTGATCAGACAGTAAAATGATGGCATCATTTATTTATGAATTTACCAAAATCACCTTCACTGACATGTGGCCTTTATCGTCACTGCAGGGTCTCTGGCCGTGTCTGTCACGGATATGACGGCTCCGGTGGTTGGCTCGTCTGGGGGAGTCTACGCCCTGGTCTCTGCACATTTAGCCAATGTAGTAATGGTAAGTAGTTTCCCATTTACATGCAGATGCCATGTGTGTGCACATGTGTATCACTGATTACCACATCACTCAGTGTTCCTGTCTCTTCAGATCATTTTCATATCATCAAAGTAGCCTACAGTGGCCTTTCGACAGGTGCCGCTTTATCTACAGATGCCATACATTCCTCACCATCAGTTTTCTCCCATTTCTTCAAAGATCAGAAAAGCATGTCAGCGTGTGCACATGTTTATGTGACAGAGTGTGAATAAAATGCATCCCATCTCAATGCACTCTGCTGTCCTTTGACTTCTATGCCTACTCTGTTTGGTCTAACCCATTCAGCAGGTCATTAGACACATGTAGCAAATATCAGTCAAGGTGAACCTCTATTATGTGCAGTGGGGTTGTCATTATGTATCCTGCCACCTCCTCCACAGCATTCTTCAGGTCAGTATGGAGGAGTTTGTGTTCCTCCTCTCCTTTGAAATCTTATTATCTAACACAGCAAGAACAGATTGGGGGTCAGAGTGTCTCTCGGGCCTTTAAAATTGACGTGAATTTAGACAAAGGACACAATCTAAGGTCATTTCAGGTAGACATGCATGTCTGTGTGTGTGTGTGAGTGTGTATGTGAGGAGGACTTTCTCTTCTAGCAGAGTTTGTTCTGTCTTCATCATCAGAAATGTGTTTCATTATGATTTCTCCACTCGCTCTCTTTCTCTTTTTTGCAGAATTGGTCAGGAATGAAGTGTCAGTTTAAGTTATTTCGGATGGCCATGGCTCTGGTTTGCAGTAAGTCTGAATAAATATGCCACACTCCCACTCTTAACACTTCTTGTTCAACAGAAAAGTTTTACTGTGTTACTACTAAAAAAAGTGTTTATTTTCTCCAAATGCTGCAATAATAAGCTTTCTGTCTGTGGAGCTTCAGCACATGAAGGATTTCTCACTGCTAACACACTATCATTGTTGTTATGTAGTGCAACGGGGTGATGTGAGCAAACTGCATTGCAAGATGGGATTCCAACCCAGATCTGACAAGTTCAAAGTGATTTACTCCAAAAAAAACAACAAAAAAAAAACCCTGCAACAAAAGCAGCAAATCAAAAACTGTAGTCGTGCCAGATTCACTGATAAAGTTCCTCTATTGCTCGTAACCTTTGACACACCCCACCCCAAATAGCTGGGTGAGTTGCTTCCAGTGAGTCTTAAATCAAATCAAAATCCTCCCTCTTTCTGTTACTATCCTGCCACACAAACGCAGCAGCAAAATATGTCTCAAGTCAAAGATACAGGAGAAAGGAGTTGAGCAACTGAAACCTGCGTAAAAAAAAAAAAGTTCACTGTTGCTTTATGTCTTATTTTAAGAAATCTGGACGTCTTTGTTTTTTTGTCATAGCTCATCTACCTCAAAGTCAGGACTGTTTATTTTTAATAAAGTGCTGCTGTTTTCACCTACATGCTCACATCTCGCTGCCTTTATGTCTTTTTTTTTCTCCTTTCTGTTCACAGTGAGTGTAGAGTTTGGTCGAGCAGTGTGGCTTCGGTTCTACCCTCCGGCCTTTCCTCCGTGCCCAAATCCCAGCTTTGTAGCTCACCTGGGAGGAGTGGTGGTCGGCCTGACCCTTGGTGTGGTTGTTCTGCAGAACTATGAGCAGCGGCTCCAGGAGCAGTCCCTGTTTTGGATATTTTTCTGTGTCTACACCTTGTTTGTGCTCTGCGCTGTTTTCTGGAACATTTTTGCCTACAGCCTGCTTGACGTGCGACTGCCCCCACCACCATGAGTTGCTTATTAGAGGCACAGAAGACACTGCATCCCTTTTATTCCTCCCTTGGTAGACGCCTGACCGCCCGGCTGAATGAGTCACCTGGGCCTTCACTAACGGAGCCTCATCTTGAGGTGGTCAGAGTTGTCTGACATCAACTGTACTCCTACATCCAGTGCTCCGATGCAATGATACTTGGCATGCAGCGGCCCTCTGTGTTACACTAAACTTTTTTTGGACACGTGTGCTACGTTTTCTGGTTAAGCCGTTTACATTGGCTCACACTCACCATACAAGCTAACCTCCACTTGTTCTTTGTTTCCATGTCTGCTGAATGTTGCTGTCAAGAGTATCAGCCTGTAGGACAGAAGGCAGAATGGCCTGACCTTCTCTGCCTCTTTTCCCTCGATCCAATGGTGCCTAGTCATGGAGACATCAGCCTGGTGAAAGTATTTCTGCACAATTGCCTGTAGTGTAGGGTGACAGCAGTAAAATCCTACAATATTAACCATTTTCTGAGCGGAGAAGTCTCTGAAACTCCTGTAAATGAAGGAGAGTATATCAGAAGTCGTAGTCGTAGTCTAAACTGGTGTTTTGTCATCATTATGAGCACCCCATGACCATGAGAGGATATAACAGGCAACAGGATAGTCAATCTTCTTCAAGTTTCACAGGAAACGGAGGAGTGTGTGGGCACAGTTTACCTTCAGAGGTTATTATGAATTTACCTTTTGAAGAAGACTGTAGGTTCAGGGTTCAGTCAATTTGTGTTTGGCACAATTTCAACCTCAAACTTGTGTCTTTTGTGTGTTTGGAAGGAGTGCGACAAATATATCCTTGTGTGCGCGGAAAGAAAAGAAGTGCCATTCAGTCTTTTCGCTTTCAAAAAAAAATATGCCAAAACATTGTTAATAGCAGCAAGAGCACAGTCCATAACAAGTGTTGCTTTTATTGACGTGAAATAGGTCTAATTTTGTCACTTTAATGCTGTATTTTGTCTAACAAATGTTTTACTGACACCAAGAAGATACAAATTATTGTCATTTCAAGTAGTTTTTGCAAAGGTAAAAATAAAAATCGGCAAAGAGTAAAAAGAAGTTTATTTATTGAGATGTAATGAAAACACACTGCAGTAAAGACATCCGGGCCATTCTGAATTAAACTTTTATTTATTTTTTTCTTTTTCCTCATTACCAAATGTAGACAAACACACATGCCTGACCTCGAATACATCTGGGCTGGGGTTGTTTCCCCCTCAGTTCAGGAGACAACTGGGCAAAGAAATCAATGCTCTCTCATTAGTTCCCAATACAACTTAATCTGTTAATTGATTGAACCAAGACAGAAAGCGACCCCAGCCCCAAGCTGTAAGTCTTAAACTGTACTGTATTCTAACCTCGTGTTACACTGGTAACTGCTTGGCACAAACATAATGTAATTGAATACAGATTAATATTTTAACATGTATTTGCTGTTGATTTTTTTAAAAAAGATTGTGATATTGGTAAGTTGTGTAAATTGTCTGGTCGGTCTGCATTGTGATATGTTAGCTATATACTATATGTGTCCTATTTAAAATTGATTATTAATGGTCTGGGATTGTATATAATAAGGGCTATGGCACAAAACTGAATGAGGGGTAAATCACTGATATTTTAACATGTGCATATTTTCTAGATTTGATATGTAAATACTGGAGTGCATTAAACAGTTTTATACAGAAACAAAGTCTGATGTATTGGATTTTTACAATCTCTGTGATAGACCTGCATGGGATGGACCCCGCCTCTCGCTCTGTAACACAGACAGGCGCCAGTCCACCTCTGACCCTGAACTAGAAAAGTGGTTAAGAAGACGGTTGATTGATTATGCCCTCTGCTATACCAGTTTGTTTTTAACACAATTTTACAATAATATATTTTAGCAATGTAGCAAACGGGAAATACAACCTGAATGTGTCCAACAACAAGTGTACTGCTCACCTTTGTTGTGACTGTTTGGATGCATGCATAACTTTGTTATTGTTTCTCCATTTGGTCAGGTTGGCCCAAACTCTCTGTTACTACTGCAGCCTGACAGCAGGTCATAGCACTTTCTCAAATATTTTAAGCCAAGAAATATATTGACCAAATAAAGTTGTATCATACATGGACACACACACACACACACACACACACACACACACACACACACACACACACACACACACACACATATATATCCAAATGAGGAGATAGAAGCCACTGACATCAAGACCAGGAAGCTCCTGACCCTGCAT
>VURO01026173.1:13561-30867 GCA_015108175.1 Pelvicachromis taeniatus
AAACTCTTTTATTTAAAAAAAAAAAAAAAAAAAAAAAAAAAAGAAGCCAAACCAAGATTTGATCTTTTTATGATACTAAAAACTTGGCAGTTTGCTCCATTTCTGTGCCAGGATAGTGTTTTGTCTTGTCCTGGAACAGTTGATTTAGATTCTCCAGTACTGAACACATTGGCTTATTGTTCTGTCGCTTTCTTTGAAAAGACACTACACTTCACAAATCACGCAGCAGCATTATTGTTTATTTCTGTTCTTCCCGCACTTCTTAGAGAACGGCTAGGTTACATACTCTTGCCTTTGTTCTGTTAATCAGAAGCATTTACAGATTAGGCCGTCTTGCCCAGTTGAATTAACAAGATTATTGACTCTCGGCCAGAAGACGTATTTACATGTGTTCTTGGACCTGAACACATAGTGTTGGATTCCATTAGGATTATGCAACACACTTAGGCAACATCCTGTGAAGCAGAATGTGTTTGACTACAAAGCAGGCATGCGGTTATAAAGCAGTCTGTGGGTTGGAAGCACATGTCTCTGTTTATGTTCACCAGCCCCTGAGCTAGCAGCTCTTTAACAGGCCGATCACACTTTGCCTATGGGTCTTGATGTAAGTAATGTTTTACTTTCACAAGTCACAAAAACCAGCTTCTCTGTAAACCTTGAGTTGTTACTTGATCATTTTGGACAGGTAGTGGTCCAAAGTAAGGCCTCTGAGATTACTGCAAAGGCTTTGTTTTCATTGGATGGCAGTCAGTGGAAGGATTGCCGTAATCTGGTTCAGACAGGGAGTCAACGCTGATAGTCCTAGACTCAATAGTTTGATGGAAGGTTCTTTGATATAGCTGTTAGTTTTGACTGCGTTTCCTGGTATTTCATTTTTCTTGCCGATATTTTTTTTAATAAATTGTTTTGAAATTGCGGTCCACCATCAGATATGATTTAACTGTGGAGGAGAGTACTAACTTCACTTGTTTTATCTCTCAGAACATGAAAGCAGAGTCTCCTGGGAGTTTACATGCTAGACCTTCATTGGGTATTCGTTTTCAGAAATCATCAAAGTAAAAAAATAGATTCTCACACACCAATGCTCCCTCAGGGATACTTGATTTGGCAAAAGTTTGACTCTGCAAGGTTCATTCATGCATTTCCAAACCGACAGGGACTTCTTTTATTTGTTGACGTAAGAATAATAGTAATGGGTGCTCTAGACATGAATCCATGGGAATGACTTTGGTCTGGACACATGAAGGGCTTCAGAAGGAAAAGGAAGCGAAAAGAAGGAAAGTCGAGCCAATCAACAACGTTCGATTGTGTGTGAAACAATGTGGGCGACATTCCACTGAAAACAACAAAGGCGACACATTCCTCTTTTTAATTGAATATCCTCATATGACCCTGAAGGGGTTAGAAAACACATCCATATCCAGAAGCTTCCAGCTCTTTTCAGCTTTATCTTTGCATTGACAGCTTTTACATTCTAAATGTTCTCATCTCAATACTTGTTTTTGTGATCAGAAAATAGTTGTTGTCGTATTACTCTTTTCCATTAGATCTGCTAGTAGTAGTGTTTTTGATCAAGTCTTTATTGGCCACTTTAAATTATATTTTGTAGATTTCTGTGTACTTAACAATAAACCTGCAGGTAATAATATTTTAACAGCTGATGCAACAGAGATGCAAAGCCACACAGGTAGCCCCTAATGATAAAAAAATAATTTCCTTTTTTAATATCACCACTGGTATACCCATTATCAACTAGTATTTTACATTTTACATATTTCATACATATTTCATTCCATTTTGTATGTTTCTCAAATAGCACAGTCAAACTAAGAATCCCCTCGGTTCACAGAGGAGTTAGGAGTGTCTTCTAACAATGACACTTATTAGAGCCACAGATGTGCATGAATCAAAGTCCTTGGCCTGTGTGCAGACACGGCCAAACTGAAAAGCAGGATAATGAGGATACCAAATCTTTTACATTTTCTACAGTTTAGAACCTTCTGTAGCCAGAAGTCAAACATGTAATTAATATTAATGTGCATGAACTCCAAAAGACAATATATTAATTGATTTCCCTTAGAAACACTGGTTTCCACCAAGGTGTTTTGACCTACCAAAGGCCAATAAAATGAAATGTGGGATCTATTGGATTTCGCTAAAAAACCCAAAAAACGTCATATTCATGTACAGTTCTAAACATTTTTTCATTGTTTCTTTTCTCATTAAATTATGATAGTTTCTGTGTATTCCACTGAAACCATAAAGACCACCTGTAGGGAATTTTTTTTTATTATTTTATTTTAAAGAAAAATGGCCTGTGTTGTTTTTGTCTGTCTAGTCCACTGACCATGAAATGTAACTGTCTTGACCCAAACCAGGGAATGCTATTTTTAATGTGCTGAAACCTGGGATTGCTATTCAGTAACGGTAATCCCCTGGGAAGGATACTCTCTCATGCACAACTCTACAGTATGTTACGAAGTATTGTAAGACCTGGAAATGTCATTCTCAACTGTATAAAGGACGAAAATGCCATTAGCTAATAGTGGGATCGTTTAGCTGTCCTCTAGTTGTAGAATCTCTCACAAAATAATGTGTTCTTTTATAAAACATTTACTTGGTGTGGTTTTAGAATATACTTTAGTGTTTAAGTTAAGCCTGAGCATGAAGAGCCAAGACAATTTTCTGGAAAGGTAACTTTACCCTGAATCAAAGTCGATCGTACTACTACTGGCAGTCAGTGAAGAAAATGTTGGACATTGATAGTAGTCTGCTTGACTAAACCAATTAACATTTGGGGATTTATTTGATTTATTCCTGAGTTCGATGTGAACATTGTAAACACTCTAATTTCTGTAAATGCTATATAATAATATTGGAAATGGGGAGAAATAGCTCACCTTTATAGAGGTAGGAGGATCACAGAACCTCATTCTATTACATGTTGTATCTTGTTTCCCACTGCAAGACCATTTATGCGTGTGTGCGGGCATGTCGTTATGACACAGTGTGGTTCTAGACGAGACACACGGGTGCACACTGGTTGCTCTTTATGTCTGTCTGTGCATTTGTGGTCAATTTTTGCCAATTCATCATCATCATCATCATCATCATCATCATCATCATCATCATCATCATCATCATCATCATCATCATCATCATAACTGTGTGAGATGGACTGGTGAAACTGTACAGTTGTACAAATTAAGTTTAAATATAATGAGGTCCAACCCATGAGTACTACTGTGGGGTGCCATTTCCCCACATTTGTTTTTTTTATTTCTTATGTATTTGTTATAAAAATATGCGAATACAAGTCTGCATATTGCACATCTGCTATTGTGCAGGTTAATCAAATAAAATCTAATTAACTGGCTCTATATTGGCTGCTTACAGATTACGTTTAGGATTGATTAAGTTAAGTTTTTAAAGGTACATATTATAATTGTTTTCTAAACCTAACCAAGTAGTTTTTAGTAATAATCCAGCGAGTTAAAATGACATCAAACAGCGAGTGAGGGGGGAAAGTAAAGCCAAGGTTCAGATTTTGGTCTCCTGGCACAAAACCCTGCAGCTTACGCACCCCTACCACTGCATTGTATGTCTATAAAGAGTGTCTAGGCACGAAACATGTTTTAGAAAAAACTTTTAACTCTTAGAATAGACCTTTTGTCTGATTCATGTTTAATTCAAGAAATATTAGTTCTTTGTGCAGAGCAGTCCGTTACAGTGTGGGTTTGTGAACCATCTGTTTGCACTGTAAGGCAGACTTTTAGGCCTCACACTCAGGCTTCACTCGTTGCTTTTGTGCTGTCAACACCAGACACACAATGGCCTGTTCATAAGTGCTGCTGCAGTATGGAATAGCGGCAGTGAATAGCTAAATGTCAGCAAAGTGAAAAATTCTCTGCCACTTTCCATTCACTGCTTATCTCTTTATCTGCCTCTCCTGAACACCAAACATCACGCCTCTCGTAGAAATGAGGCCTACTGTCGGCCCACTCATTGACACACAGCAGTCCATTTCTTTTGTAAGAGGTCCAGGTTCCCAAACTAGCCAAGAAGCTGACAGACACATCCAGCCGGGCCAGATACTCTACATCGCCACGCTTTTTCTTTTCCCCCACAGCTGTGCAAATAAATGTGAAAGAAATTCTCAGGAAATTTAATCTTGTAATTGTTTTGGCTTTTAAACGAGCAGTCCAAAGAGGTCTCCTTATTTTACGCCAACTGCCTGCCAGCATTTGTGGGAATAAATGGATTTTAAGTAGGCTTGGTCCTAAAAGTCTTGCAACAGCAGATTTTTGGGAGTAGGAGGTAATAATCTCACCACTGGTGTTGCACTAAAGATTGTATTGTATAAGATCTATCTGTCTATTTGTCTGTCTTTCAATACAATGTTCGTGCAAAATGTATGTATGTGTTTGTCATCGGCCAATTTTACACATAAAAGTAGCTCAAAAAGCTTGAGAACTTTAAAATAGACATAAATTATTCTTGTAGACACCAAAATCTCTTGCAGTAAGGAACAACTGTCACTTATCGCAGTAATTGAAACAAAATGTCACAACATCTGAGATTAATATATATATATGTGTTGTAATATTTGTCCATGGAAATGCATGTTTTATGATGTATAGTAGTCATGCACATGAAAGCTGTCAGCTTTTCTTCCTCAGAGGGTCTGACCAGCTATTAGCCGATAAGTCCCCTGTCCCACCACATTAGCCTGCCAGAGCCACTTGGCTGGGTTGACTGCAGCTTATGTCAAGCTTGTTAGCATTTAGCGTTGTTGACTTGAGAGGGACTCGATATACGTCTGAGAAGTCTTTGTGCATCTCTCCACACAATCTATACAGTTCAAAGAAAGATTTTAAAGGTGTGCTGATAAGTGTTGTTTCTTGGTGTTCAGTAGTGAAATGCCACAAGACAACAGAATTTTTTGTTGCATTTTTTTTGTCCTTAATATTTTTAACCTGAAGCCCTCTTTATATGTTATATGTTGCTAACTCAATTCTTTTACTCCCATCTGCAGGCTGTGACAGGAAGATGTTTTGGTGACAAGGATTTCAGAGGAGGTTTGGAGAATGGAATACTACTGTGCGAGTAAGTTGTGACCAATTTTGTTATTTGTTGTTATATTGTTTGTTTGTTATTTTTTTCTCATCATCTAGCAGAATGTTGCACATCTCTTAATTAGGCATTTATTATTCTTGAATAGTTTTCAATGATTAGTCATCTTACTAATTCATGTTATTGTCGTTTAATTGTACATATGCTATGTGCTCTTATACTTTTTAGTGGTACCATATTTGTTTCAGTATCATAATGCTCTGGTTGGTTATATGAACTCTGAAGAGGAATACAGTGGAAACCTAAAATAACTGCACACTTTTTAAAGTTTAGCAGTCAAGCAGGTTTTTGTTTCAAGTACTTTGAAGTGTGGTCCAGTGATCAGAAAGACTGACGTCCGGTTCAATTGTCCTCTAGTTTGACTCTTGAACTTGTATACCCACTCATGTTGAGTCGAGGTGCTGAAATGAGACTGAAAACACTCACATGCACTTGGGCTTTCCTCTTTACGTTCCTGTTGCTGCCAGTGTTGCACAAACCCAGCATCTGTGCTGTGTTTATTGTGAATACAGACGTCAGAGCCAGTTTACATGTGTGCCCACTGGTTTGGGGATTTCTGGAAAATCTTGGAATATTTAGACCTACAGTAGTACTGTAAGGCTTAAAAATAAGGGCCTAACACTGCTTTCTGCACGCAAATATTGCTCTGGCATGATAAGATTATCGTATTAAGTCCTGAGATAAAGTGACAGATGCTGTTGGAGAAATGGAAAGTTGTGCAATATCTGGGATAATCTTATGAGTAAATGGCTACAGATGACTGGGATCATTTATACAGTGCATTTATAGAGGTCACTGGCAAGAGTTGTGATCAAAATTGTGAGTCCTTGGTGGAGCACATGACATCCTCTTGGCCCCAAAGGTGCACAGCCAGTCAAGTAATTCATTTACCGTAATTTACGGACTATAAGCCGCTACTTTTTGCACGAGCTTTGAACCCTGTGGCTTATTGTCCGGTGCGGCTTTTCTAAGGCTTTTTCATGATTTTTGTGACATCGTAAGAGGATTTGTTTTGGTTTGTTCCGCCATTTTGCCTGGCGGAAAGGCATGTGATCAGACACGGAAAAGAGTGATATGTTGGTCACATGTCCGTCCGCCAGCGAAAGTTGGGTCGTACGAATAAGCGCGAAAAAGAGACTAGATTAGCAAGCTGGCTCTCGCTGGCCCTGTACCCATATCTGCAGCAGGTCTCCAAGGTGAACATCCTCTGGCATGTTAGAACAAGGTAGCTAAGGGAAGTCGGCAAGTCAGAGCCATAACTTCAGGATAAGGATTGGCTCTAAGGGCTGGGTCGGTCGGGCGGCGGTGCGCGGCCCACTTTGCGGGGCTCTTCCGAGGCTGGTGGAGCAGTCGCTCCGTTGCCCTTCCCTCCCCCCGCAAGGCGGGCAGTGCACCGCCGCTACTAGCAACTAGCCCACCCGCTAGCACTAGTAGCCCGCCCGCTAGCACTACTAGCCCGCTAGCGCACCTGCGGCTTTTAGTCTGGTGCGGCTAATGTATGAACAAAATATGATATTTTTTTTTTGTTTGTTTGTTTTGTTTTGTTAATAATTTCAAGTTGTGCGGCTAATATTCAGGTGCGCTTTGTAGTCCGGAAAATACGGTACATGTAATTCAGGTAGAGAAGTGAGCCGATTGAATCACGCTAATTCAACAGTTTAAATTTTCTCCAACCTCTTCCTCATTTTCCTGATATTCAGAGAATCAGGAAATGTCCCTGTACACACTCATAAGATTATGTGTTTATGCGTCTAGATTTCTTTTGACTGTGTCTTTGTTTTGATAACAGAGGACGCGTCTCTCGCAGTTCAACAGTGTTAATGGCTGAAAGTGAAATTTTCAGGAGACACAAGTGGGCCTCCTTTTTCAGCATATATATTGAGTTTGAATTAATTCCATCAAAGCCAAGGTGGGATTTGAAAACCATTTCTCCCAAAAGATGTTTGTAAACAATGTCATATACGTATTTTAAAATGCAGGCAATTTTCAGAGTAAAAATATTCCCTTCTCTGATGCCATTACTCATTCTCCCCACCTACACATCTTAATATACTGGCATGTGGGACTGAGAACTGCCTTCTCCTGGGGTCGTTCAGAATTATTCTTGAAAATATACAGTGTAGCAGGAAATCTCCAACTTAAGTAGGAGTACATGAGGCATGCTGAGGGAAAGAGAGTTCACGAAAAAGGTAAATTACAGCACTTCATCTCAAAATACCTGCTGAAATACTATGAACACTATAAGACTGTTGATATCTAATACCTTGTATTCAAAGGCGGATTTATCCTTTATAGAGGAGAATCATTACAGTGCTTCCTCTGATGAAAACAAGCACAAAAGATGAAACTGGAGACAGAGAGGAAGGGAGAGAGAGGCGGGAATGCTGAAACTGCTTGTTCATGGCTGATAAGCGGGCACAGTTTAAGGAATGTAATGTACTGTACAGTTCCCGCCAAAAAGTTTTTGCATCTGCGTGGGTCTGATGAGAGATGACAGCACCAAGACAAACCTACTCATGTGTGCTTCCCTGTGATATGACATTTACTGGATCTAGTTAACAGACCCCAATGGGTGAAAGGAGCAGAACCGATTTTCCACTGTGATTTAGGATGTGTCGTTATAGGCGTTCCAGACGCCACAGAGGACTTTGAAAAATGTTTCTTTATCCCTTTAGATTCCTGTCTTTTCTCTGAAGAGACACCCACAGTTTAATCCTATTCATGTATTTTGCCTGCAGTTATTTCATTCTGCTCTAGCGAGGTTTCAACTTTGAAATGCATGCGTTGAAGTATTGAAGTCAGCTTGTCATTAAAAGAAGTTTTAAAGCCACAATTCTTCTTTTTTTATGTGTCTTTTGTCAGGTTGCTGAGCTCAATTAGACCTGGACTGGTGAAGAAAATCAACAGACTTCCAACACCAATTGCCGGCCTGGTAAGTGTTTTGCCCTCATTCTTTAGAGTGATTTACAGCATTTTAACCAAAGTTTAAGACAAGAAGATGCTCTTCTTGAATATTTTAACCATTTTATTGGTTGCTCTTTTTTTCCTTTCATTGTCACACTGTCACACTGTTTTGAAGCTGTTTAATATCAAAACTTGCTGTCATTTCCATAGTCTTTAGACTACCAGCCACAAATAATTATGCATCAATACATCACATTTTTTTCCCATATGTTTCAAGATCTTTATCTTCCCCTCATCCTCAGGCATCCTTAGAATCACTAGTCAGGTTAATATAAATGTCTTTGAATTGTAGGAGGAAGCTGGGGTAGGCCACAGTTTCCACTAAACACTCTGCCACCCACTTTGCTGATTAAAGATATGAAACTAATTTTCCATAAAATAACAGCTTGTAAGTTACTTTGATGATGCACTGATTTGTAATGGGGAAAATGGCTCTTCTTTTATTCATCTCTCACCCTCCTCTCCTTCTCCCCAGTGACTGTTGTGTCATTGTATCAGCTCACCCAAATTCCACAATCTCCCAGGAAAAAATGTGTTTTTAAGCGTGCCTTTCGAAACTTGCTGTGTAGATACAGTGTTACAGTGTTGTGGATTGATGAATGCTACAAATGGGACTTTTTAGACCATTGGTAGGTAGTTTATGGGTTCCAACTTTTTTGGAACTGATAGAAGCCAAGTTAGCCCAGTTAAAAAGAGCTTTAGTCTCTACTCAGACATACCGTATATCTTCCAATTATAGCCCAGGCGTTTATTCAAAAAATTATCCGTCCGGCCCGGCAATTAAAAGAGATCGGCGGTTGTTGGAGACCAGCTCTTATTCCCTTCTCGGAATTGTCACGGAAGTCAGAGGGAAAGAGGACCCAGGCGCGGTTTTTAGACTGAGATGAAAAGACTGCGTTTACTTACAGTGCTCCAAAAGGTATTCCAGCAGTTCACAAATAATGCAGTTCCCAATTGTGCTCCTCCTTTGCTCCCAAGTGTCTCCTTGTCTGTGGTAGCCCGGTGTTTAAAAGAGGCCGGTGGTTATTGGAAGATATACGGTAATCATAAAAGAAAAGGGATAACTTCTGGCTTACAGAGTTTGCGACTTCAGCAAACTCTGCTAAAGTCGCAACTTTTCTTTTGTTACTGTTTGGAAGTCAGTATCCTAAAGTTCTGGTCGTGAATGATAATTACCATTAAGTGAAGATGTTAGATGAAGTGTATGTTACATTAAGCTGTCTGTTATTGTAGACAATCAAATTGAAGGTTTGTATTAAGATGGTGATTACGTTTGTTGCTGTGGTGCACAACAGCCAAAGTGTGCATTAGCAGTCATGTGTGACACTCAGCACTTAACAGCTTACTTATTGTACAGTTTTGCAGTGAACCAGATAATCTTGAGAGCCCTTGGCTATGAAATATACTACATCACTGCAGCAACACAAAAAATCTGCTTTAGGATTTTATATGTCCCAAAGTTATTTACTGCCTCAACATTAATATTGCTTGTTTGATGTTTCAAAGATGAAGATGATAGAAACCTCTTCCTGCTCCCAAAACCTCAAATGGAAGCTGTTCATTGTTGTCTGTGGTTTTACTGAAGAATCCCAAGTTTGGGTCTTGCTTTGAATGAGAGTCTGTGAATTGAAGTTGATTCAGACACTGATACTTTCCAGCTGAGTACAGTGGAATACAGTGGATTTCTTTCATAACAACCTTAGACCTTAATCTGGATGAAGTGGCCTTTCAGGACCAGCACTCTCATGTAAACATAGTCACAGTGAAAGTTGATAGCATGTACTTTCATCTCGTTTCCCTTCATGAATGGCTTGTCAGTGTCACCTTTTTTTTTGTAAAAATAAAATTCCAAGAGATAAAAATTTTTTAAAAAAGACAATTGAAACCATTCACTTTTTAATGATATTTCCAATTATTAAATATATTTTATTAGTCATTTTGAAAATGCATATGACTTATTTTCATCGTTTGGCACATATTTACTGTATTTAAAAAAAATAAATAGCCAGGCTATTCTTGTATTAATAAGAAACCAACTGATGCTTAGCCCTCATTGTGAAAGCATTGCATCATCAGTTATTTAACTATACTTTACACTGATGTGCTTAAGCAAAAAAAAAGAAAAAAAAGAAAACTACTGTCAGAATTATTGCATAATATCATGGATTTTCCTTATTAAATGTGATGATTGTTTATTATGGCAGTTCAGAACAGATGTTCTGGTACTTCTGCAACAAAAAAAATATAGTTATTTAGATCATAACATCACAGATGAGACATGGAGGCCGTGGTTGGGACGGCATGGCTGTTACTGTCTCAGTGTCCCTAATAGCCGCCACTGAGTGCTCTGACTTTTAAAGAACGTTGGATAATTACACCGTCTTCACTATGTAATAGGTGACTTTTCAGACCTCTGTACCTGCATCATTGTTGCATTATTTCAGCTGAGTGGATATATTGTATCCACTAAGCTGATGTTTTTCCAGGGTCCAAAGTTGCTTTTCTACTGAGCATCAAACCAACAGTATCTGGTGATGCCGTTTTTATTTTTCATTTCTTATCTTATTTTTCTCAACAGTGAACAGGATACATTTTTTTAAAGCTGTGGCACAAGGGATATTATAAATGAGCATTTTTTTAAGCTTATGTGAAGCTTTTTGGTTACATAAAACACAATGTGTAATTTGAAGATTCTTTGATTGTTAATCTATTTGTGACAGTTTGCATGGGTCACGCCACCCATATAAAACACCTGCAGAAGCTGCTCAGCCATGGAAACCCATGGCATGGACTCCACTTCATGGATGAGTTTCTGTGGTTTCTAAACACTCCCACTTTGCAATAACAAAACTCATAGTTTATTGTGGAATTCTTAGTTTCTGAAACTCCTTCTTCTGACTTGGTGACATGGTGGCATCCTCATTCAATAGCATGCTCTAATTGACACTGCATGACTACGTGCTTGTGGCAATGGGACTACAAACAGATAAAGAGGTGTGGCCCATTACTTTTGTCCACATAGTGTATCTCTGGTGGCATGGTGATGCTATAGTTAGATCTGTTGCATCACAGTTCTGGGTTCACATTTTCTCATTGGCTGAGGCCAGTCTCTGTGAAGAGTGTTTTTCCTTTGCTTACATGGGCTTCCTCCCACAGTACAACAACAGGCCTGTTGGCCACTAGTGACCACTAGTGACTGCTCCATGTCCCAAAGTTATAAATAAAAAGAAATCTAATTAGCCTCAGGTGTAGGCACTTAAAGGTCAAGAAAACACAGCACAACCATTACTAATTAGCTCAAAGGGACAATGAGTGATCCATTGACTACCTGTTTATACTAGTAGCTGGAGGACAATATATGATAAAAGTTGAAACAAGAAAACAAAAAACCCACTGGATGTATTTGTTCGGAATAAAGTGACCCGTTATACTTGCATAGTTTTATGTCTCTTAAGTTCCTCTGGCGTTGCAGGGATTTTTCTTCCTCTTGGCTTTGATTAGTGAGGTGAGAAATACATAAACAAGGGGTCTGCTGTTATCTGGACCATCATAATAAAACACCGCCTACTCCCCCTTTCCTCTTCCTGTTTGGGGGGCTAATGCGAAAACGAGTCTCTGTGGAGTTTAGGCTGTTTTATAATCACAGCAGCTACCTCAGTGTTTTGGCAGGTTGTGCTGTATAGGTCAGTGTTCGCTGGCTGTGGCAGATTCTTATGCCAGGCATCTCTGAGTCGACTGGCTTGCTCATGTCTCATAATGTGTTAATAGACATGCAGCGATGATCTCCTGGCAAGATGAAAAGTAGTAATTAATATGCTTGAAAAGGTGTTGTATTCGACATGACATTTATTAGATCAGGTCTTTTATATTATTTTTTTAATAATGCAAGTGGGGGAAAAAAAAAACAATACTTGAGTGTTACATAAAAGCCTTCCAAATCGATATATCATATTTATACATCAATGCCATATTTTGTATTGTCATACAAATTCTATGGACTCATTTTTTTGAAAAAATATAAGAGTGTATGCTTTAAAAATTTTGTCTTGATCCAGCTGAAGACTTTTTTTCAGTTTGAAGGAAGCTTTGGTAATGCAAAAATATTGTGTTGTCATTAGAATATCTGTAAACCTGATTCACCACTGCAGTAAACATTGAGCCATATTAAACTTTGCAGTGTTAGAATAATTTATATGACTGAGAGCTTTGAAAAATTAGTGAGTCTTGTTACCAGTTTTCTCTGCACCCTGTCCAACATCAGGCAATGAACGCTGATCATCTTCCCTGAGAAACTTGTTGTTCTAATTAGGATATTAATCAAATTCCACAGAAGGTTAAGTTTGAAGGAATCCAAACATATCAAACTAATTTGACCTTTACGTCTTGGAATATCTGCCTCTTACCAACGTGTTAGCTGAAGACCATTTGTTCTGATGTTTGTGAAATAAATTTACATTCCATTGTAATTCATGCTAATTTCACAACAATGCTGAGATTTTGAGAATGGACAGAGTGGACAGGGGCTTTATTTTTCAGTCCACCTCCAGACTTTAAATCCTTCTTCAAACACATTCAGCTGTCAGTCTTTTTTTTTTGCGGTAGACGCCCAGTTTCCTGTGGCAATGACCTGTAAATCAGCACAAAGTTGTGCTCCATTCCTTAAAAACACACACACTCTATTTATCTGCTAAATTACACTTTTATCTATCATGTTAGTTGCTACCAAATGAGCCAGATTAATCACTTATTGACATTTATGGTTCCAGACTACATGATATGGCAGCCAAACAGAGAAAGATGTGGGATGAAACTGCTTAACTGGAAACAAGATTAAGTTCCTCTTTCACACGATCATATCCCCTGTCACCCCAGACTATAGATTATACGTTTTCCAAAGCAAAATTAGCAAACAAACTTCATAATTAGTTATACGGGAGAAAAAGTGATTCGTTGAAAAATGTGATCATGCATTCCTCTAGTCAAAGGGTCATTCAACAGTTTAGGGTGATACAGCCTACATGGAGTCCTTCTGACTTTCTAGATCAAAATCATGCAAAACGTCTGTGATTTTCTGGGTTGTTTTTTTTTTTCCCATCCTGTTTGTGACTTCCTGTCACAGACCAAGAGAGCACTCTGCTCTGGCTGCAGCTCTATAAGAACAGAAACAACTGTTAACCTGAATGTACACGGGTAAAATGTTGAGATTTAAAATAATTATTTTAGCCAGTTATTATCTGTGCTGCCAACTTGCAAGCACAGCAACATCTAGTCAAGTAGTTACACACTTACCTTGTTTGCATTGCTTTTGTGTCTATGCATCAGTTTAGAATGATTGAGAAGGCTGAGTGTGATTTACTCGAGTTGGATAATAGGATGATTGTTTATTCAGCTCAGCTTATGTCTAAATGTTATTATAATGTTTGTCATTGCTAATTATTGTCAAGGTGATTATTAATCATATCTATGTATGCTTTTTTTTTATATATATATCTGTGTTGTGTTTGGTTCATATTCAACTTTCTGATGTCAGGCAACAGCTCCAAGTAGACACATAATGTCTCCTTAAAGATACTGTTTGAGGCTAAGATCCAATCTTTTTTTCAATCCTGTGTTTTTATCAAGTTGTTGTGTGGGAAAATAAATAAAGCATGTTGCCTTCCCTGTGTTACATCAATAATGTCAAGGCGTCTTTGTTTGATTATCATGTTCTTATGTATGTTTCACAAAAATTCAAATCCTCCTAGTTTGAGTTGTTACTCCAGAGTCTCTTTTAATGGTTATTTGGGCCGTATTTGAATCTGTTTACTTGGATACTTGGACAGAAAGTTAGGGAGTCCCTGACCGCACCTAAGGATGATTCCTTGTTCCAAGTGTTAACTCATTTCTGGTTTCTGGACAACAATTACTGGTATTAATCGGATGCAGCTGATGTGAAAACCCTTTGTTTTGAAGTTTAATATGACCTTGATCAGCTTAATCTTGTGGTAGGCGTGTCATTTCAGAAGTAAAATTTCTCAAAAAGACCTTGCTGGTCCTGTTGGAGAGAGATCCCAGCACAAGTGTGTATATCTTTGGGTGGGGTTGCCTCACCAGGAGAGCAGAGATGGCACTGTCCCAAAAACACAGGAAGCTGCCGGGTGGATTTGGTGGGGGTAGTTTGCTAGAGTTGGAAAAGGATCGTGAGAACAAGTGCATACAAGTGTGCATGTTTGCCATTGTACCCATGCATGTTTTTTTTGTTTTTTTTTACACCTGATCGTGTGTACATATAAATAACACTCCCAGTTTTATGTGTCTGAATGTTCCAAAAAGAGTTTATTTAAAGCAGCATTTTGTGCAAGCGTATGTATACAAGCACAGTGTGTTTGTGTTTGGCATGTGAGAGGGAGAGAGTGTGTTTGGGACAATTGGGGTGGAGAGGAAATGGTGACACCCTGAGAGAGAAAGGGAGAAAAGGGTTTAGGTTGTGGCCCTCTGAAAGACTGAGAGACACAGAAACAAAGAGAGAGGGAGAACCTGGGAACTGGAGAGGAGAGTCTGGCTCAGGTTGCGTCCAACAAAGAGTTTGTCAGAGAGCGATGGAGAAGGACTAAGACGATGGGCAGAGAGTAAAACACTGAGGAGAGAAGGAAGGAAGGAAGGATTCAAGAAGAAGCCGATAAACAAGAAGCAGGAAATATTTGAACAGAGGAACCTGTCAAGAGCGAAAGCTGGAGTAATCTGAGAGATGAGATGTACGAAAGCTGGGCACAAAACCTGATGGTGTCACATTTCTGTTGAGCAGGTATCCTGATTTTTATGGCGAGACTCCTTGTTTGTGTTTGTTTCTGTGCAGGAAAGAAAATATCTGATCATTTCAGTTTGTTTGGCTGACCGAGACCTTGAAAATGTTTGTGGGACATGGGTCATGTGGGATCATTTAAGAGAATGTTGACATTCTCTCTCCCGCGCTGTTAGTGTGCAAAATTGTTTCTAGAGTTCAGTCTATTTTATAAATATAAGATGGGGGGAGTCACTATGCCAATGAAAATAGATGGAGGCATACTCAGAAGAGCTTGAATTGTGTCTGCTTTTAGGGGTTCTCATTGGTTTGTATATTTATTCCCTTTATTTTCAGATTTATTTGATGAAATAATGAGTCGGGCAACATGTTGATTTAAATGTTTAAGTCAATAAGTGATCCGTCTCATCTGTGCGACTCGCACGTTTCAAGTAATTCATCGTATATTTGTTGTCAAACGATATGCTCTTTCTTGCAGAGTTTGCATTTAGAATAGAGTAATAAAATAATAGAATTCTGCAATAATAGAAAGTGTTTATTAGTTGAGGTCTTGCGTGGTTGATCTGATTTCGCTTTTCTTTCTGTCTCTGAATATTTATCCTAATTGTGCTTGTGCTCTACACAGGACAACCTCAGTGTGTTTTTGCGTGGCTGTGAGGAATTAGGACTGAAGGGCTCCCAGCTCTTTGACCCTGGAGACCTGCAGGACACATCGACACGGCCCACACCCAAGTAAGACTTGACTACTTCAGTTATATTCCACAGATAGCATCTACCATTTGAACAAGCTGAGTCCTGCAGAGTTGACGGTGTAGCTTTTACCGTATATGCTGTATGTATAAATGCTAATGTGATGCTTTCCACGTGGTAAAACATAGATGGGTAAATAGATGGCAAAAGGAAAAAAAGGAGCCTGAAAGTTAGCGGATCAATTTTAATCAGTTTGCTTAATTTGTGAATGTCTTGGAATTTGTTTTTTGGGCTCTGTTTGTTGACACGGTTACTGTGACATTGTCACTTATGGAAAGGTGACAATTTAAAATAAAACTTACTAATGTGAGCTTTAAATTATTTAAAGCTTTGACATTTATTTACACAGGACTCTTTTATCTCTGTACAAAACAGTTAAGGTGCTGTTCTTTCATAGTAAAGTGAAGCTTTGGCGAATGAAATTTTCCTATATGTGTCTCTGCTCACCAAGAGTACAACATTTACTCTTGAGATATTTTTCTCTATTGTTATAGGACAGTTGTTTTAATGATCCTCATCAGATCATAATAGGAGGTTTAAATTTTCTTGACCCTGACAAAAATCCAGTATTTCCTAAAATTCTATGTTGGAAATGCTCTAGATCCTTTTCGCATGAAAATGTTTATATCTTTCAGTTGGGTGGAGTAAGGGCTGATGGTGAACACTTTCAGCCTGCTTGTCTCAAACACTGGTTGTGCATTTCTTTGTCTCACTTGGTCAGTAGCCCGTCTGTCATTCTCTGCATCAGACAATCAAGCAGTTCACTGAAACACAAATAAGTAGATGGGAGTCAATGGAAGTTTGCATGAGCCTGTGTCAGTGAAGCAACAATGACATGTCTGTGCGACACAACTGGTCTCTGTCCAAATAAAACACAAGGGTGTGCATCAGACACTAAAACATGACTCCTACTTTGTTGCTTGGTAACAAAGCCAACTGCATCTAGCTTTTCATACTGTTTGTGTGTTTGTGTGACTGTGTGGGTGTTTCAGTGTCTTTGGCATGCACTGTCTGATGGCTGTGCATTACCAAGGTTTCATTCACAGAAGGGTTTAAAGGTGCTTCTGGAGATGGGGGCAATGCGTCTTTATGTTGTTTGCATCTCTGTTTATTTAAGCTTGATTTGGCATGTGCACATATCTACAAGTATAATAATTTAGTTGATGTAAGAAATTTTGGTCTACTGACGACTATTAAAATTGCCAATCGAAATAGTTGGGGTTGTTAGATGAAGAGGGACATATTATTGTGTCATTTTCATAACACTGTTGAGAACTTCTATGGTTTTGAATGATGTGGTTGAAAAGAAACATGTAGGTACCGTATATAATGATGAATGGTAGTATTTATTTACCGTATATGTTCCAATTGTAGCCCGGGTGTTTATTCAAAAAATTATCCGGCCGGCCCGGCGTTTAAAAGAGACCGGCGGTTGTTGGAGACCGGCTCTTATTCCCTTCTCAGACGGAATTGTCGCGGAAGTGAGAGGGAAAGAGGACCCAGGCGCGGTTTTTAGACTGAGGTGAAAAGTGCTCCAAAACGTATTCCAACAGTTCACAAATAATGCAGTTCCCAATTGTGCTCCTCCTTTGCTCTCGAGTGTCTCCTTGTCTGTGGTAGCCCAGTGCACGAGTGGTGCTCCCCGAAACTTCTGTCCGCCGACTCGCCTCAAGAGGAA
>VURO01026183.1:0-14815 GCA_015108175.1 Pelvicachromis taeniatus
TGAAACCAAGACAGCAGTTAAAGTGATGTTATTTTCTTCTACAAATTAACAAATCTAAATATAGTTTTAGTTGATTAGGAGGAAGCTTTGTTTATTTTGTGATGTTATGTTTTAAGTTGAATAAGTTGTTGTTTAAAATTCAGAAGATGAGGATGTAAACCGGAGGGGGTAGGGCTAATTAAGTATATACTTCAGCCTACTCCTTTTCAAACAACTGTATGGAAAGATTTTATGAAACGTTGGTGAATGTATGTGTTTGAAATAAAAATAAACTGAACTCAACTGAACTAAGTTCCAACACTTATAATTGTATGATGATGCGCTACAATTGCAAGTATTTCTCTGTTACTGAAAGAAAGTCTGAAATACATACAGTCTGATTAATTCATCCAAATCTGACATTTCAGCCGGTAGCAAACGGTGTGATTCTGACATTATAAACAGTTTGCTCATTTCTTCCGACACTGTACAACAATTCGTTTGCGTTAGCTAATATGGTGTGCTGGGATCTTCAGTTGACCCCGGTCAGAACAACAACCAGGGATCGGTGGTTGTGTATGAACGCCATCTGTTTTCCTCAGTGAAATATCACCATAAACCTTCATTACAGTTTCTCTCCTCCGCTGTACAAAGTGTAACTTACTTGTACACAGCAAATATATTACCCATACTGGTAAGCGGCTAGCATATGTAACACAGCTCCTATTAACTGCCTTGGAGAACATTCACATAGTAGAACAATAAAAATAAAATCCAACAAACCCACCTGGGATGATCCTGCGATCAACTCACAGTTAAAACGTAAATTCACTGAGTATAATGTAACATCGTGAAATACGTTCATTGCTATACAACATTATAAGCTAACAAGCATGCTAACAGCTAACCGTAGCTGTTTTGCTGTTTTTTTTTTTTAACTTACCTTCTGCTCTTCCATGAATAAAATAATATCTTCAGGGACGCAAAAAATCACTAATATTGGACATATTTAGTAAGTTAGTTCTCTGCGTCCACATCTCCACACATCGCTGAAAAAAAGTGGGCTCGTCTTTTTTTTTTTCCTTTTTCAGAATTCTGAGGAAAAAGTCAGAATTTTCTCAGAATTCTGAAAAAGGAAAAAAAGAAAAAGACAAGCCCACTTTTTTTTTTCTCCAGTGGCCCTAATCCTCTTCTGTATGTATGGGACGTTTGTGATTAAACAAGCTACACAAGCACTGACTAGTTTCAATGTGTATCACTGTGTTTGAGTGATAAAAAAAAAACAGGCATTGTGCTGATGGATGAATGACTCTACCTACCTAGCGAGCAAAAAGACGATTATTTCTCAAAGTTTTTTCTTCCTTTTCAAATGTTTTTAACCTACATTGCCATGTTATTTTTGTAGGGACTCATAAACAACTACTTATAAGAATTGCTAGATAAATGTGTCTGTTTTTCCTTTACCATACTGGCTGATATATTGCATATCCAAACTCATATTGTATTGGTACTGGCCTTAAAAATCCTATATAGTTCTGATTTTAATAATAATTCAAACAAATTAATTAAAAGCCAAAGGGGAATGATTACATTTGAAATTCAATAGTCATGGAGTACGGGTATTGGTACCTTGCTTTAACTAAGTGAATGACTTTAGCAAAACAGCTCTTCACTTGTGCTAAAACTGTCCTCTGAGTACAAGTATATCTCTTGTATTGCCTCTTTAATCAAAGTTAGAGATTAGGCTTTTTTCCCCAGAGTTTCATATAGTAGGCCTAATCCTTGCTAATCAGATTACAGGCTGTTCAGAGCGGCAATTGGTGGAAATACTAGTTTTGATTGATTGAACGTGACAACAGTGCACGAAGGATCCTCAGAACCCATAAGCAGCTTATAAATTGAAGGCTGTTAATATGAAGCTCCAAACTGATTGGCTATAAAAGAGCATTTAGTAGGTAAAAAAAAAAAAAGGGCTCCACACAAGCTTGATGGAGCTGGTTTATGATCAACCATATAAGTACATAAGAAGTCAAACAAAATAAAGTCACTGTTCGGTCGTTACAATGTCAACACTTACTTCCTTCCAGATCAGCATCATGTGCCGGCTCCGCGGTGCCCTTCACACCAGTGATCATGAGTGCAGCTAATACGGTCCTGACAGCCATGCTTTGGTCAAAGCTGGTGGGTTATGAAAACACTGCCAGAGAACAAGTCAGGTGACAACAACATGACTGTACAACCACACCCACTTGAAAGACAAATTTTAGAATAGAACATTCCAACTCACCAACCAAGCATAATTAATTGTCAGGGTGCTAATAAAACTTTATTGACTCCTGTAGGGAATCTTTTTTCAGATTTAGCTCCTACAGAGAGGTCAAAGATCAGCAGTTAAAGACCAGTATGCTAGTTTGACTAACAACAACACTGATGGGCTGATTACCATGGTGAGTATTTGTATGTTTCACATAAAAAGGGCTTGTTTACAGTGGTCATAACATATGACTGTAGATGTGAAGTCTTTCCAAAGCAGCATGTTAGACACAGAGCAGCGTCTGTCCTCCATCTGTGTATACATTCAAGATGTTACTGGGTCACTGATCAAAGAGAAGGAAAAAAAGACAAATCTAAAAGTAAGAAAACATGCGTAAACATCATTGAGCCTAAACCCATGAAAAAGGCACATGGGTTCTGAACCATGTCAGAAAGATCCACAGTCATATTATTAAGTGGTCCATTGTAAGTGATCTTTCCTGAAGTTCTTAAGTCTTCTTATTATACATTTTCTTTTGCATGTTTTCTTGATCTAGCAATGTTTTCCACTGAGTTCAAGGAAACATGATTAGGAAAAACACATTTCTTCTTTTGCTTTTTGGGGGGTATTCAACCGCCATATATGACTCCGCAATGTTATCTACCCAGCATTAGCTAACTGACATGAAACATTTAATGAACACAAAGGATACATGAAGCTTTCTCAATATATTGAGAAACGTAGTCTCCTAAGTGATAACCAGTTCGGCTTTTGAGCAAAAAAGGTTCACTTTGATGGCAGTGATTGAACTTGTAGAAGGGATATCCACTGCAACAGATAATAAAGAACATACTGTTGGTGTTTTTATAGACTTAGAAAAGGCATTTGATAAAACTGATCATCGTATATTAATGAATAAACTAGAGAGATATGGTATAAGAGGGATACTGTAATCTGCTAGTAGTGGCCTGTCTCTTATTGACGCCCGTTTCTAATAAACGCCGAGTTTGAAAACATGTCACGACAAATAGCCGCTGGTCTCCAATAGTAGCCAGTCTCCTACAAGCGCCGGTCTGTAGTAAACGCCAATCTCTAATGATCCACCGCCTTTTCCGTACGATACAGCTCATTACGTACCATCTGGGTTACCACCTTCTTGCAGTAAATCATACGGCAAATACCTTTTTGTGACAAAAATGCTTTGTCATCGGATGCTATCGAGGAAAGAAGAAAGTCAAAACGTCCATTCCGTCTGAGAAGGGAATAAGAGCCGGTCTCCAACAACCGCCAATCTCTTTTAAACCCCGAGCCGGCCGAATAATTTTTGGAATAAATGCCGGGGCTACTATTGGAAGATATACTGTATCATAGAAGTGGATGAAAAGTTACCTGGATGAGAGATTTCAATATGTTCAATTCAGTAATGTAAAATCAAATCAGTTGTGGGGTTCCTCAGGGCTCTGTGGTGGGCCCTAAATTATTCATATTATATATAAATGATATATGTAATGTTTCAAAACTTAAAATGTAAACAATGTATACGGCAATAGAAGGCAAGTCAAAATCAGCTGAATTCATTATTTTCCAGTAATATCTGTATTTTTTAAGACATCTCACTCTGACCCAAGAGGAAGGATTGGCCAACTGGCACTGATTTGGATTGACCAATTTTTCAAGCATCATAATAAATCTAAAACATCCATCACAAGTCACCATAATAGAAAGTGTTCTACAGAGCGACTGTGCGACATTGTGCTTGTGTGTCACTCAAGCTGAACAGCCTGAGTTTTTTTGGTCCCGTGTCCTCTCAGTGTACTTGAATTGACCACCTGACTTCACCTTGATGAGTCTATCCGGACGGACAACAGAGCTCAGAGGAGGGGGCAGCAAGGACAAGGCAAGGGGAGCAGAAACCAAAATAGAGTTCGTATGATCAAATCATAGAGCTGGGATAAGCTCATCAGGCTGGGTTACATACTGGACAGTTAGTGTGTGTTTGTATGCACTGTCAGGCCATTTTTTCACACGCTTCAAAGACTTGTTTGAGCTATAAGTCTTTGTTTCCCAGGTAAGGTTAGAGTTTGGTTTAGACACTTAGCCTTGGCGGTTAAGGTTAATGTTCTCCCGTGCAAACAGGTCTGCTCACATCTGTGCGTTTGTGTATTTGTGCGTATGTTTAAGTGTGCGTCCTAGAAGGACATCACTTAGTGCCGTGGTAGAATGCCAAGACATCAGGAAGAATGTCAGGTTTAATTCACAGCAAGGACAAAGCTGAGACTCAGTGTTGTATTTCAAGTCAGTAAAGAGGAATAAATGAATAGCTGTAGTTCTCACATCATGAAGCAAACACCACTCAAAAGTCAACAATAAATGTTAAGGCTTGCATCCGGGTTAAACATTAGCCACAATCTTGGCAGCTTCTTTCTAAATGTGAAATACATGCATTAGATACCACATTATGTCAGTGTCGGAGTAAAATCTCTTAGAGAATGTGAACTTCACCCTCTTTGACCCCATAGTTGGTACAACAGTCCTACTGCATTTCCTGCTAACGGTAGTAGCAGCAATTTAAATGACTACATATGATCATGTTTAGATCCAAATCTGACATTAGCATTCTGCCAATCTATTAGTATCTGAACTTATAACACCCAATAACTGAACAATGAACAAGTAGAGACGAGACGAGAGAAACATCCTTCAGCCGTGTCACGTGTGTTGACATCACATAGTTCGTCATCTGCACCAAAAACACAACAACCAGATGATCCGAGCAGAATGGTGCAGAGCTAAAATGAGTAAATACATAACTAAACGTAACAAATTGAAGTGAAAATTGTTTATATTTCATGTCTCTCAAAAATAAATAATATTGTCTCATATATCAGGTTTTTAAATCGCCTAATATTGATATCTGCACCAGGCTTAAATATCTGCAGTAAAGTTAGAGGCCATAAAAATCACATCAGAAAGCTTAAAGACTCCTTGCTAAAAAAAAAAACACATTGAGAAGTTGATTTATTGTAATTACAAAAACACTGATTACCACAGGTTTAAACTTTAATATCTCCTTAAGGGAATCACGATTCTCAAACTCTGCCAACACAGCTTAGACATCCAGTTATTATTTTTAGATGGAGGTTAATTATAGTTTCCTGAGAAGGGCTAGCGAGAGAGCCTTTGTAAAGGTAGCCGTTAGAGGCCATTAAAGGAGGATGAAAAGAACAGCAAAGACATCCTTCAGAAGAGCAACAATCCCACATTTTCATGTTCACATCTAATTAAAAGTTTTCTTTGAATTCTTATATGTTGAAGTACTTTTTCCACTTTTACTGATAGTGGAAGGTTGAGCAGTGGTCAATTACTAATGTTTTTTAATGGGCTTTTGTGGAGCCTTGTAAGACTTGAATTGTAATGAAGGACAACAGAAGGTTAACTAAATCAGAGTTACGGAGCAAGAGGACACCAGTTTCACCTGGAGGAGATAAATGAAAGCATAGGACTTGTGTGTATTTGTTAAGACCTTGAACAGAAGAAATACTCAAAGGCTTCACTTAAAAGCTATTCAGGTGAACATATCCTGTAAGTACAAAAGGAAACTTGACCTCTACACTAAGTTTGCCAGCATGTCCCCCCCCCCCTCCGCCAAAGTCTCATGCTGGGACTTGAAGTTATGGCAATGGAAGATTAGCTCTAAGGTAACCTCCAAGTAACAGTAGACACGTTGTTCTAATAGAAGTTCATTATTAACCCAATATACACTTCTCTAGATGTCGAGTAAAGCACACATGCCATCTTCTTATCATCACAACAACAATCTAATCTCACTTCAGCAGTCAGGCAAATACACTTGCCCTTTATCTACACAAAGAAATAATTCCTTTAAAATCTGCTTTCTGATTGAAAAAGGCCATGAGGCAGGGGGTCTCCCCGTGAAGTACACTAACACTGTAGTTCCCTTTCTCCTCAGTTGTCAGCCTCTGGACTTTAAAATCCTTGGACTAACTCCAGGATACCTTGATTTAGAAGACAAAATGTTTTTTATGTGGACACAACAGCATGCTGGGAGGCCCACTTCACTTTTCCATATGGGCTGCCAACACCCACATTAAACATCCAATCCAGAGCTCCCTCTCCACTACACACCTCTGACCACGTCATGAAGGTCACAGAAATGTAATCATGTTACTGCTTAGAAGATTTAATAGTCAGACAGCAAAGGTTAGACATGTCTAGAACCCAAGAAATGTGGATACTAATGTTACCTTGAGCAAACACAGAGTTTTGCTCAGAATATTTGTACTTTTTTTTACCCTATTAACCAAAGAATAGGGTACAAAAAATGTAACTAGCCATCATAAGAGTCCAAAGAAAGTTTTTTGTAATGGAAACATTTGTGACGACCCCTAGCCTGACATCACTATTTGTCAAACCCTTGCAACTGTACTGCTGATCCATCAAGGTATGGAATGTCTGAGGGTGACCTGCAATACCAGATCCTCTGGGTCTTGTGGGTTGAGCTTCTGTAGATAGGCCATTGTTAGGCACATCCTGTGGATGTTTTATCAAGCTGAGATCTGTGGAGTTTCGAGGCTTGCTCCGTAACCTGGAGTCATTGACCCTCTTACTCTTAACTGCTCAGTTTTAATGATTTGGAGTACCAACTGTTGAGGAGGCAGCTGCTGTCAGAGCGCATTTGCGTGGGTTTTACATGACAAAATAACTTCTGCATTAATGTTGTAACCCAAGGCTTGTCACAAAATAATCTTTTTCATTTCACCTGTGAGCTGTTTAATGTCACAGCGTATCAGTGCATACTGCAAATAACATAACAGCGACCATTACAATATAAACTCAAGAGTTAAAGTCAGCCATGTGTTAGAAATCCAGGCATAATTCAGAAAAAAAGACTAAAATAACTCAAATAAATAAAGGCAATAAATAAAAGACATTTTAATGTCACGTATGTGATATGTCATTTGGAAAGCTTAAATTGATCTTTATCACTGTTATGCTTTTGAGACATGGCATCAGATTTACAGGAAAAATCTACTAAATAGATTTTTATACGTCGTCCTAGACGGCTATTATGGCTGTACTGTAGTTATTGGCTGTAGTTTGACTATTCTGGATGTTGAATGATTGAATGAAAACACATTTTCTCAGTGTGGAGCACTATGCCATGTTTAGTGTTCATGTTCAAAGCTTCCGACAGGGAACCCACAAAGAGAAAACCCAAATCCAGAGGTTTGGGGCAGGTTCCCAAAACAGTCCTGTCCTGTTAGGAAACCCAACTGTGTCCAGGTTTCTGTCATCCCGCTGTTGATGTGGGATAAAGTTGAATAATTTGAATATGGCTTCCTTTATTAATCCATCCACTGTTCAATGTAGTACCAGTGTACTGGTAGCCAAACAGGCCCAGAGCATGATGCTACCACCACCAAGCCTGACGGTTGGTACAGTGATCTTAGGTTTAACAGTTTAAACAGTTTAAAACCACACACATGCACAGATTTGATATGTTAACTGGTGAGCTTTCCAGAAGCTAAAACATGTTATTTTTTTCTTTCCGTTGATATAAAGTAAGCTAGCTCCTGACCAGTTTCTATGCTAGACTAAGCTAACTAGCTTAGCTTCATTTTTTGTGCAGGTAACAGTATAATTATCATGACTCTCAGCGAGAAAGTTAATAACAGCATTTCCAAAAATTGTGAGCTATTTTGTAAAGGCTAAAAAAAAACCTAGTTAAACTTTTGTAATGCATAGTCCCTTGTAAATAAGACGCTTTCTTTCTGCTAATGCAAAAAAAGGATGCTAAAAACCCTTTTATCTGCTAGCAAAACATCATTAAAATGACTTTACCCCATTAAAATTACTTTTTAATAACACATTGTGACTGCAGTTGTACTCATGAGACACTTTAGTTCTGCTCCTATGGCCTCAGGTGGTTTGATAAAGCCAGTTTGTAGTGGCTAATTTTAGCCACCTTGAACTTAAATGCTAATCTTCAGTTTACAACTCTGCATGTGCTTTAGCATTTTTGCATCCCACCACAGAGGGCGCTGTTACAGCCACATTTTTTGATAACCTACTAAGATGCTCTCTCACAGCCAACTTGCACAACAGGATCATAGATTACAAACTAGAGATTTATTTATTTTTCACTTCTACCCACACCTAAAACAAGGTTTTTGCCATTTAAGCCAAATACACACAGAGTACTCTATACATGCAGAGTGTGAAGCTATTTATACAGATCACCAACTGAGCAGGAGTGATCCAAACCTGCCGTGGACAACAATACATGACATCCTCAGATAATAATAAACTTTCTCTCTATCTTTCAAAGTTAGACAGAAATAGAGCTGGAAAGGTGCAGGAACAGGAGAGTGATTCCTCAGCACAGCAGCCTAATCATATGATGCTGCTGATAGAGACCGGATATTGACCGGATGAAGCCAGTCTTAATACTCAGGGCCTACTAAACCGGATGCTTCAAAACAGCTCCAAAAATCAGCACCAGTATATTTTAGGACTATGCACCCCGGCCCTCCCACCTCCGGGAACTGACAGCAAAGCGGCAGATGGGTTTCTCTTCCCTCCGCTCTTCAAAGGCTCCTGAACGCATCATAAAATGCGGTCACCCATCCGACTGGGACACTTGCACAGCCACAAGCCGCTCTCTTGAAAGGCTACAGCGCTCATTCACCGCAGCGCACACTCATCCCTACATAACGCGGTGTCCCGAAAATGACGAAAGCTCGGTTAATCCTCGGGCTCACCGGCAACGCCGGCTCGTCCTTCACTGCAGTCAATGACAACCGGGCACTGGATGTTACTTTACCTTTTGAAGGAAGCTGTGCGTGTGTGTCCTCCGCGCGCTGCCGGCTGCGATGACCTTGGAGCGTAAAGATGCGTGCAGCTGTGTTGTGGACAGATCGCTATTTGAATTTCCTGAGTGAGCCGCTGCCTGACGTTGAGCTGTTGCGCACCACAGAGGGCGGTGCTGCCTGCCCACGTCTCCGTTTTAGATCGTGATCATCCCTGCACCCTGATTTGGGGTGCTGTGGAATCACCACAGTGGAGAGAAAGACAGTGGATTTGGGCGTTTTAAGCTCTAAACAAAGTACATGTCTTTAATATAATAATTTTATAGCGTATAACAATGTATTCATATGGATTGCTTCTGAAAATGTCTGTTTATTCTACTACTGTGTTCATATGAATTTAGCTTTAATTATATTTACTCTGTGTAATGTAATGTAAGGACAATGAGGATGTCATACATTTTTGTGTGTTTATTACAAACACACTAACACAAACACACACACAGAAGGACGAGTAGTGCTGAGGGTTACTGCAAATTTTGGTATGATCAATACCAAGTATTGCCAGTACCAATGCAGACACTGATACTTTTAACCAATATAGGCAGCTTATGATAAGATAAGATAAAACAATATTAATCCCTCTGGTGGGTTCCTCCGGGAAATTCAGTTTCCAGTAGCACAGCACCGTCAGAGTTGAATGGTAAGGGAATAAGAGAGTAAAAAAAACTATAATAAATATAGCAGATATACACACATATAAATACAGAGTGTATAATATGGATGAATAAGATAGGCAGGAGTATCAGTGTCATGACTTATTAGATGAGTTATCATCAAGCTGAAAATTCTGAACACATTTTAAGGACCGCTAAATTGACGATAACGTACCTTCCAGCTATTTGTGTATTTTGAAGCTGTGTTTTTGTGTATTTTGAAGCCCTGGAATGTAAATGTACGTGTCTCTAAAGCACTTTGGGTGAACCTCCGTTTACAACTGCCACAGGCTATAAATGAAATAGACATGACATCACAAAAAGATTCATTTTTCTGAATGAAAGCTTGAGGTATATTTTTTCATTCCCCCCCAAAATAATGTATTTAACACAATTCAGTGGGCTACATACTGAACTTGAAGGACAGAAACAAAGTATTGATCCTATCGTGCTAGTATCAATCCAATACCATCATAGTTATTGATACTATCGATATTTGGTTCGTTCCACCACCTGTAACAGAAATGTTAAATCACTTGATATAATTATTATAACCTATACATTTAGCTATATGTCACAGCTCTTGTATCGCTGGTAGCGTCCTCTTTCCTTCATGATGCATTTTAGGAATTGGGACTGAGACTTCTTAAGACATACAGATGGTGTCGATCTAAAGGTCACTTCGATGGTGGAGGGGTGGCATGAGCCAGCAGAAAATAGAGGAATGAGAAGAGCACTATATCTTTAAATTATAAAGCTCATGCATGTCCATTGGCTGCACCTTCAACCTTTGTTTGGTTGGGATTTTTTTAAATTGCAATGACCTGACAGGAAGTTTGGGAGCAGATCATTTTAAAAAGACAGTTCTTACCATTTTCCACTGTATGGTTTAAAATGTAAAAATACCTGATATTACTTGATACAACCCTTAAGCTGACGGTAAGCAAGCATTTGGAAATGACGACATAGCATGGTATGTACTAACCGGTGACACACATACTGGTATTTGAAAATACGCAGTGGTAAATTGAAAAGTTAATTTGTTAGATCTGCATGGTTTCACAGCAGGTTTTACTAACATGTGTCCACACGGTAAACAGTGTCCAATTGACTCTATGGCTGATTTTCTTGACGAAGTTCCTGGCCCTTTAAAGGCTAACACTCTAATGCTGATTATAAAGAAAAGCAGTCTGTCGTGGCCGTGATAAGGGAGGTTGCTTCACAGCAGTTATGTGCCCAACAGTCATGCAGGCACTGCCAAGTCCTCACCCTCTGCTCAGTGCACGTGCGCACACACACACACACACACACCAACAACACATAAATAATTAAGTCATGCTCAATAATTACATTTTTTAGAAACACACTTGTTGCAGCATTTGGTCTTTCAAAACAGAAACACATGTACAAACCTTTGGATTTCAACACATTAGCAAACAAATAAAATGCATCACAGACGTGTGTTTAAATGGTGTGTTACTACAGGTAGCTTGAAACTGGCAGCAGGCTACTCAGGAGCCTGTTTCAAACGTAACTGTCAGATTCAGAATCCATGATGATCCATTTAGTGGGGACTGTGCTCACAGGTAGTACGCAGCTCGATTGGCGTTTACCAGAGAATACCAGGACTGGAACACAGCGGGTCAGTCCCAATCCTTTGAGTTCCCTTCACGGGCTCCCACTATCCTTCCACTTCTTAATGATGCGTTGAACAGTTCTTAACCCAATTTTAGTAGTATCTGCAATCTCCTTAGACATTTTCTCTGCTTGATGCATGCCGATGATTTGACCCTTCTCAAACACGCTAACATCTTTTCCACAACCACGAGATGTGTCTTTCGACATGGTTGTTTATGAAATTAGAAGCCATGCAGTAATTGTCCAATAGGAGGCTCGTACCTATTTGCTTAGTTAAATCCAGGTGGCGACTGTTGGCCAGGCAGTGTATGTCACAGATGTTATGGTGGCTGTAACTTGGTTTAGTATGAACATGTCCGTGATGGTGTGTGGGAGGCATATCCTTGGAGTGTGCCACAAACCTGCACTTGTACCATAAAGTACTCAACGGTGCTGGGATGGACTCCATCATCAAGAGTTCATGTGGACCCTGGGTTCCTGATGCAGGGCAATGACTGGCCTTGTGTGGCCGGAGAGTCTTACGCTTATTTGGGGACCTGATCGCAGGGGAAGTTGAAGTGCTTCCTGGCAGATACCCAATCCACGCCAACTGGCTCCTTTCAATGTTGACCAATAGTGGCTCTACTCTAACACCCTTTCCAAATGACTGAACTCTTCACCCTATCTCTAAGGGAAAGGCATCAGAGCATCAAGCCTGCCAAATAGTCTGGGAAATCCCCCAAGACACCGCTGTCTCCTCAGAAACATGCCCTGGGGCTGTCAGGCGTATATGGACACAACTGAACAGGCTCGGTCTTTGATTTCAGATTTGAACAGTGTGTATCAGTAAAGATTTTCAACTTTAACATTGCTTTCATCAGGATCCTAGATGCTGTTTTAGTGTCCCCTTCACTTTTCTGTGCAGCGTGTAAGAGAGACAATATTACAAAATCCAGACAGAAGCTACAATTGCAACAAAATCCCAAAGCGATGGCAAAAGTATGCTCACTTGCAGAAAATGTGCAAGCAAGGGTTTTGAAATTGGCAACACAAGTGGATCAAATTGAAGAGGCAATAGAAAAACAGCTCCTTAGTCAAAGTGTATTGAAAATGACAGTGTCTGAAGAAGCTGATACCTACTGAGGGGAGTGAAAGTGTTGGTACTGATGAAAAGCCTCAACGATATACCCACAATTTGAGAAAGGGAGCCAAATGTCAGTTTATGAATAATCTGTAAAAGCAGCTGAAGTAACAGTTGAATATGATAAGATTAAATAATATATACTTTATTCTGAAAAGAAGAATGCAATACATGACTGAATAACTCAAGTTGATATGTGAAGTTAGTTGAGGGTTGATTTTCTGCATAAAGGGACCTTTGTGTTCTCTGTGTTGTGAGGGTTTCAGTCTTTCTCCAAAATGTTCTTTGTGTGTACAAAACAGCTGACATCAAGCACACCCAGACTGGGTCATCTGACCTCAATCCACGGGATTAATCTGAAAGGAAGACAGTGAAGCGTCTACATATGGTCATGCTGACTTGGCACATGTAAAGATGAAATTTAACTGCAAAGGACTTCAGCAAAGGCTCAATGAAACTTTAAAGCTTTAAATGAATAATAAAACAAATGAAAAACATAAATTTCCCCCTTTTTTTTCCACGTTCTTCTTTCAAATGTTTCAAGAGATTATCTCAAGTGATTTCACCACCAGTCCTTCCTTCAAACCCCAATGAGACATTTTCAATTTCATGCCTTCGCCTATAATCAAATGATCAAAAACCAAACCTGACAAATAGCAACAAGTTACCCTTACGCAACCAGTCACATCTTAATTAGCTTTTGTTCAAAGCAGAGATATGGCTCTATTCTGTCAACAACTTAACACAATTTGTCTGTTCTGCTTTTCTTCGGGTGTTTTCTGTTTGCATTTATTACTTTCAATTTTTGGGGGTCATTTTAATTAATCTATGTGCATTTTTTTTTCACTTGGACAAATTAAATGAATCTAAAGTGCAGCTTGGGTGATGCTTTCAGTTTGCTCTAGAGGGTGCTCGTTATATTTTCAAAGTCCATAAGGAGCCAGAGGTCATTGGATGGGGCACTGAGAGAGAATACCTGAAAAATGAGCAAAACTGTGCATCATCCAGTGCATTTGGTCAAATGTTGGGTTATCTGTTCCAGGAAATACATCATGATCAATTGTTTTTCTGGGGGGGAAGGGTATTTTTAGGTCAGTGCTGGAGGCCAGTGGCAGCTGATGAGGCAATGAAGAATATCAATGTTTATAGAAACCAAATAAAAACCTAAGAGTTTCTGCATTACCTCTAACACTAAGTCCATCCATCCATCTGTCTATTCATCCATCTGT
Source organism: Pelvicachromis taeniatus (assembly GCA_015108175.1). Taxonomy (NCBI): domain Eukaryota; kingdom Metazoa; phylum Chordata; class Actinopteri; order Cichliformes; family Cichlidae; genus Pelvicachromis; species Pelvicachromis taeniatus. Next base: position 13,764 of record VURO01026183.1, read on the forward strand.
TCATCTACTTCTGCTTACCCATTTCAGGGTCATTTAAATGCATTCATTTAGCTAGCTCTGTTTCCAAACACTGAAGCTCATAAAGGATCTCAGAGCACAGCCAGCAGCAGCTGGTTAGCACATAAACCTTCTATCAGTCTTCTGTCAAAGACCAGAGATTTATACACAATGTGCATAAAACCAGAAACAGTTAGCGGTCCATCAGGTTGACAAGCTCAATGTTACTGGGAAATTGACACACCCATGAAATGGAGACACATTATAGTTTCCAATGGGATCCAAGGCAAGCGTTCTTCTGAGTAGCAAGCACTGCTTGTCCTGACAGAACGTCACTGCTGTGCAGTCGTCCCCTTCCCTCTGAAGTCGATCACCATCCCTCTGCTGTTTTTCATATTCAGAAGCAGATGATTCCTCCCAGGCCACTCTTTGAAATCATCCACTAGTGCCCATCAGTAATTCAACTGCCCAACCACTGCAGTATTTCTGTCAGAGCTATGAGTCTGAAAGTCTGTGCAAGGTGAACAGGAATGGAGACACCACAGTTCCCTGTTGTAACTCCTGAACTGCACATCACCAAATCAAACAGAGCACTGCCCAATCTCACACAGTGCTCTGTTCTGGCTTACTTGTTGTTCCTAGAGTATTTAAAAGTAGAATGGGAGGGAGAGCCTTCAGTTTTCAGGCCCCTCTTCTATGGAACCAGCTCCCAGTTTGGATTCAGGAGACAGACACTATCTCTACTTTTAAGATCAGGCTTAAAACTTTCCTTTTTGCTAAAGCATATAGTTAGGGCTGGATCAGGTGACCCTGACTCCTCCCTTAGTGATGGTGTGATAGGTTCAGACTGCTGGGGGACTCCCTTGATTTATTGAGTTTTTCCTTTTCAGTCACCTTTCTCATTCACCATGTGTTAATAGATCTCCCTGCATTCAACCATACTTGTTATTAATCTCTGGCTCTCTTCCACAGCATGTCTCTATCCTGTCTTCCTTCTTTCACCCCAACCGGTCCCAGCAGATGGCCCCGCCCCTCCCTGAGCCTGGTTCTGCCGG
>VURO01026191.1:0-13227 GCA_015108175.1 Pelvicachromis taeniatus
CTGTCGCCAAAGTGCTTGCTCATAGGGGGTCATATGATTGTTGGGTTTTTCACTGTATGTATTATTGTAGGGTCTACCTTACAATGTAAAGCGCCTTGCGGTGACTGTTGTGGTGATTTGGCGCTATATAAATAAAATTGAATTCAATTCAATAGTACCTGCTCTGCACGACTCGGCTCAGTTTTTAGGGTTTTCCATTAGGTGGTAGTACCTGGTACCAGGTACTCGTTTAGTACTTGGCTACAGTAAATGGCTACAGAAACAAAGCCATGGACCCAGAGTTTGACAAAAAGCCACAGACCGAGCAGCGAGTATATTCCATTTGTAATGGAAAATGACTATAACAGTTTCTGTAGCAGACTGTAAACACGTTAATTTAAAGTTGGACACTTTAACACAGGAGTCAGTGGGAGTCCCAGCCTCCGGTGTTCGTTAGAGGAACTGCAGTTTATGTCCTTGTTTTGGCATTTCCAGCCCCAGAGGTGATGCTGTGTTTAAAGCCCACACAGGGTTTTTTGGTGGAAGCTCAGGAGTAAACAAGAAGTTTAAAGTGAAACCAAGCTGCTGCAGAATAATGACTTTATTTAGTCATCAGTTCCTGGGTTTAACACACAGGAGCTGAGCCTGCAGCTCTCACACTCACACCTACACACACACACACAGCTCTGCAGACACACTGCCAGCTCTGTGTGTGTGTGTGTGTGTGTGTGTGTGTGTGTGTGTGTGTGTGTGTGTGTGTGTGTGTGTGTGTGTGTGTAAGGCCATTTGGTGGCTTTGGGAAAGCTGAGACCTCAGCACAGTTCCCAGGAAGGTGGTGATGAATGTGTGAGAGCCACATTTTGCTGTGCTGGAAAGTTGTGAACTCTCTGCATTTGGCTGGTGTGGAGGTGGAGGTGGTGGAGGCTCTGCGGTTTGAGCAGAGTTCTGTTTTTCTGCCGTAGCCTCATACCTGACTCACAGACCTATTCCAGCCGCTCTGCAGCTCCCTGAGAGCTCCCCCTCTCTCCACTCTCCCCCTTCTCCCTGTCCCCCACCCGCTTTTCACTTCTAGTCTCTCTTTGCGGCCATGACGTCACGACCCCTCCTCTCCAGACTGAGGATGAAAACTCGTGGCTGTGCGCAGAGGAGTCCACAGAGGAGCGGATCAGTGATCACAGACAAATTAACTGCGGCCTCACTATGCTGGACACGCTCACCTTCCTCCTGGAGAAGCTCTTCCTCCTTGCGCACATCAAGCTCTCCAGCCTGCTGCCTCCTCTGGGCGTAGAGTGCGCGGAGCCGCCGCCCACCGCCAAGTGCTGTGACCGGGAGGACTCACCGCCGCAGCCCGCCTCAGCCTCGCACCAATTCCAGCGGGGAGACCTGCTGGAGGTTCCCCGGACTCTCTTCACGCACTTCGGCATCTACCTGGGCGACGACCGAGTGGCGCACCTCATCCCGGACATCCTCCCGGCGCTGACCGCCGACAGCTGCCAGATCCAGGAGATGGTGACCAACACGCGGCTGCTGCTCGGGGTCATCTCCAAGCGCGCCAGCGTGCGCGTGGACTCCGTGGAGGACTTCGCGTACGGCGCCGTGATCCTGCTGAACGCCATGGACCACTCGGTGCGCAAGAGTCCGCTGGACGGGGAGGAGGTGGCGAGGCGGGCGGAGCGGCTGGTGGGCACCGTCACCTACAGCCTGCTATGGAACAACTGCGAGCACTTCGTCACCTACTGCCGCTACGGCACCGCGCAGAGCCTACAGACCGACCAGGTGAGGCCGGGACCTGGGATGGGGTTATGTCTAATATCTCTCCTTCTGATGGTAAGCACACCGCAGTAACAGGATCTATGAAGGAGACCCTGCTCTGTTGATGCGTCGTTGTGTTTCCATTTTAGTACAACTGGCCTTTGTTGACACGTAAAGTTTGTTTACAGAACTTTAAAGTTATATTTGTTCTGCTGCCCTCTTTGAAAAACACATTTTTGGTGTCACTTTGTTTCATCCTCAGAGTGACTCATTCACGACAGATATGTCCGACACCTTTTGACAGATTTTAGGCCAGCGAGTCACTTATGACAGTGTAAGTTCACGTTTTGGCACAACATCAGTGTTTACTCTGACAGGGCTGCACTGATGCTTCACAATGATACACTTTTTTGACAGTAAGCAGAAACAGTTTGTTCTGCTGCAAATCTTTATTTATTCTTAACGTTTTATTTGTGGAGTTTAGGCGCATCCAAGCGTGTTGAAAAGGCTTCAAACAAAGGCCTGTTTTCCCTTCCTTTTACAGAAGTCATTCGATTTTGAATGTATACATGCTTTGTGAACTTCAGGCTGGATTTTCAAATGTGGCGGCATAAGAAATCAGATTAACGTGACATCGACTCAAACCTCGGGCTCAAGTGACATTCACAGTCCAGACTCTGGTGTCATTAAACATTTTTAACAAAGAGCCTGTGTTATATGCCCTCATACTATTCAGTTTTTGCATCTTTTCAAATCCATCCACTGGGCCAAATTGGAGCCTTTGCTGGGCTGGTTCTAGACCACGAACCGCATGTTTGACATCTGTTTAAACTGATTGAGAAGTAACATTACAACAGTTTTCACAGTGAAACACTCAAGTAAATAGTCACATGACATTATTATCATTATTATTGATTAAATGTGTCGACATAACTCTAATATTGCAGCTTTAATCGCTTAAGTGGCGTAACAATAAAAAGAACCACAGCATCGTTTGCAGCTTTGGTTCACGGACAGTCATTGGCTAGTTATTGTTATTGACATAGAAGCAGCTCGCTGTGCTCTGCCATGCTCTGGTCTGGCAGAGCACAGGCCGCTCTGGCAGTCTTCTCTTTTTATTTCCTGTCCACAGATCTTTAAATTTCCACAGAGGGTAGGATAGAGGAGTGGAAAGAAGCCATAATAGCAATAATCACAGATAAAAACAAATCCAAAGGGAGCGTGCTAAGAAACGAACCAGAAAACCCAGACAGTCGCTGTTCTCTTTGTGCAGCTAACTCTGTTCAACAAACTGATTTATTCATGAGCTTTAAGTCTTCATTTTCAGACATTAAAAACAACATTTAGAGCCCCCAGCCTCTGTTTCAAAGTGCATGTGAAGCTGCTTTTGAGCAAAAAAGGAAAATGTGGGTCACTCCTTGGAAAAGTCCTGAGAACAAGAGCTGCATTCAGAGTCTCCTGCCAGAAACCAAAAGGCAGCAGCAGAGTCTGGGCTGGTACGCTCTGATGATGATGATGATGGTGCAGCAGAGGCTCCTGCACATCAGAAAGCTAACGTCTCTGTGGTTAATTCAGATTGTGGTTGGGCACCACAGAGGCAGCTGTTTGAGGCTGTTTGGGTTCAGAACGGCGCCGTCCTTTTGGGTTTTGTCCAAATATCTGAAAAACCAGAGACACTCCAGTCAGCCTCATCTTTACTTTATGCTACATGCTAATTAGAAATGCTAATGAGAAAACAGACGATTAGCATGTCGCACCATTTTCACCAGTTCCTCTGAACATCCCAGTTCAAAGTAAAACGTTCCAAGTCAAATGTTCATTATATTTGACATAAGCACAATAAGTACAAAAACGGACAGATAATTAATACATTCAGTATTTAACGCTCAGCATTGTCACTTTATTTGAGCACCAAAGCTATTTTAGCTAACAGTTTTCTTGCTAGCTAGAATGACTCCACAAGGATGACTACTTTTCTGTTGTTTTTGTTTGTTCGTGTTTAGTAAGTACGTAAGTAAAACTTTATTTATATAGCGCCTTTCAAGGTAGAGACCACAAAGCACTTTACATGAGAATATAAAACTGTACAACTGTACAACAACAAAAAGAAACATACAAATTACAGATTCAGTTACAGTTTAATCAGGGCCTCAGTCACCACATGAGACCGGTCAGCGGCCGCCTGGCAACCTCCAGTCAGTTCAGTTCGATTAATTTTATCTATATAGTCGCCTCAAGGTGACAATGACTGAAACAATGAAACGGACCCTAGGTAAAAATACGTACTCTCCAACCGGTTGCGGACTGGTTGCTTGAAGGGTGCTGCACCAACAACTTCCTTGTGATTGCATTGATCATTAGAGGTTAATGCTAACCAGTTAACATCTCATGGTTTTCAGTGACACAACTATGAAAGGGGGCGCTGTCTAGACCTCTAGTGGCACGAAGCTCTGCATGCTCCTCGGTTAAAAGAAACAGAGGAAAAAATACATTTAAAATTTTATTTTCTTTTACATAAAAAAAATATATGTATATATATAAATTTCTACACACACATACAAAATGAAAATTCTTGCTGTATATGCCGTGTCATCCCTTCCTATAATGAAACTGAAGCTAAACGCACCAGGAATGAAGAACAGGCTGTGCGTTCTCTCCTGCAGCAGCGAAACTTTCCCCAGATCGAGTTTCACTTCCTGTAATCTCTAACCTAAACATCAGACCTGTCTGCAGCCTCAGAGTCTGCCTCTACAGGTTCATTACAGGGGGGGGGGGGCTAGGGGCCAACAGAAGCTCTTAAAAGGACCTCTGAGGACCCCTCACTAAAATAAACATCAGGTCAATTATGGTCCTTATTCTGTCGGCTCAGAGAAAGTCTTGAGATTGGGACTTTGCTTCATTTGTATTGACCTTAAAACGCTCTTTAATCTGAGAATTATCCATTTGAATCAAATGAACTTATTCTGTGTCTAATAGTTTTATCTGTGTATTAAGCGAATCACTGGGTGTCAATTAAAAAAGGCCTAAAGACCAAACAGTCTACCTGTGTTACACCATTGGAAAACTGCTGAGTGTTTTGGGGAGTTGCCGTGGTTATAAAAACTGTGTCACATTTGGGTTTTTTCCCTTTTTGTTCAGTGCAAATAAGAATAATTCGGAATATATATTTGTCTCGTCACGTTTAAAGATCTTCAGCTGCTCTATTTAATATGCTCATAATCAATTTTGTGCCTGTTTTTCCTCACCTCTCTCCAGTTCTGCGAGTGGCTGAAGTTGCTGATCCGGGACCAGCGAAACGCCCTGCTGATGGCGCTGCTGGGGTTCCTGTCCATGGCTTATATGGGAATATCCGTCAGCACCGCCCTGCCAGCCTTCCTCATCCCCTTCACCCTGTGGATGGCCAGCTAAAAGCCGCCTGGAGCTGAACTCACCATCAGCATTCGAGCCTTATCGCTGGTTCAGAGCACGCTGAGCCACCATATTGGAAGACCAACAGCGTGGACATAGTCTTCTGCAAACATTTTAACTTTTCAGAATACTTTTAAAAATTGTACTTCACCACCTGGTAGCTTTTTTTCTGCTGCACAGAAAGTGATTTCCTTTTTATTTTTCCAGTTTGTTTCTTTTTTTCTTTTTAAAAAAAGGAGAAAAAAAAATAGAGAAGGGTCGTTAACAGAGTTAGCAACGGGCTCAAAATTCACCAAAACTCAAAAACGATTTGGTTGACTAATGATGTCTCAAGGTGAAAGGTTGTGCTGGTAAAGGAACCAAAGATGATTTATTTATTTTTTTATTGAGGCCATACGTAAGGTTGTGAAGGGTTTATTGACTTGAAAAAAAAAATTAACTCTGCTTTCCATCATGACCGTCTTAAAAGACATAAAACACTAAAGTCAGTCATTTAATTTCCTTCTGTCTGAATGTTCCTTTTAGTACTGTAACCAGGTGAAGCTCATGTGTAAATGTCTGTAGATAGTCTACATGACCTGATTGTTTCCTAGCAGTCACAAACTTTTGTACAGAATTATTTTTTACCTCTTTGTAACAATGTGCTGTGTTTTGTATGTAAATAAAGGGAATGGAAGCAAACAGGTATCTTGTATTCCTTATCAGCCACATAACCACATCGTCAGCTCCACCCTCGTTTGAGTCGCTGTGTTTCTTCTGTCAGTCAAGGATGTGAAAGTTTGAAAAATTACTTTACTTTTGTTCGAATTTTTTAAGTCTCTGTAAAGGACGGGAAGATCTTTACCAATCAAATGTGAAAACCTGACATAGTGAAGAGATTTTACACGAACACGTTTGGAGCTTGGCGATCTTGACGAAATGATGAACGCAGAAAAGTAACGTCCAACATACAAATGTATGATCGTCCGTGCAATACCATCTGGAAAGCATCGGATTGGCAGCAGCATTTTTCAGCACAGCAATGATCCCAAACACACAAAGCATACCTGGAGAGAAAAACACAATGAAACACTCAATCATGACCTCGACGTTATTGAAGCAGCGTGGGATCATCCTGACAGAACAGAACAAAAGGCAGAAACATCCAAAGAGGAGCTTTTAAGGTCCTTCAAGAAGTCTGGAGAACTATTCCTGAAGACGACTTAAAGAAATGACGACAAAGCGTCCATGCTGTTTGAAGAATAACGGTGGCCACAGCAAATATCTACTTTCAAGCTTCGTAGAATCGTACAAAATGTTTTGCTTCATGCAGCGCTTCTCATTATAGACGTTGTTTTCTGTGGTTTGGTACCCTGTTACTGCCATCTCCTGGTGATATGTGGAAACTGCAAGTACATGGAAACTGGCTGCAGCTTAAACTACCAGACAGGTGTCGAGATTCTAATATATTTCAGTTAAAGGTTTATTTGTGACCAAGGCACGGATCGGATTTGATCACATTTACGACTAAAATGTTGTTAGCGATCAACGTCAACAATGGAAAATGTGATCGTAGCATAAAAACCAAGATAATGTTAGTTACAGGTGATGCGTTGCACCCTATTCAGGTGACTGTAACAGATTTCTTGAACGCCTTGAAGGCGTTTCATCATACTTGACACAAATGTTCTTTTCATCTCATGGACACGGCGATTAGATTTTAGAAACAGAAGGAAAACATTGTGTGTGTGTTTTTAACTAATTTTCATACTTTATGAACCTTTTGAACATAAATGATAAGAGCCAAAGGATCTTATCAGGCAGAGAAATTCAAAGCGTGTTTTGTTTTAGACCGTTTTGACTCGGTTTGCTGTTTAAAAAAAAGCTCTTAAAGGTTCCCAGCAGTTTCTAATCCCCTCTCTGCCCCACCCACCAGCAGAACAAAACCACACAGCAGACAGCTCCACTTTCCCCTTCGTCTCCTCTCGACATGTTTCCCCTGCCGCTTCTCGGCCTGATTTTCATCTCAGCCTCGGGACTCGAGCCACCGGCGGAGAAGAAGAAAGAGAAGGAGAACGAAGAGGAGCTGTACAGTCATGAAGCGGAGAGGAGGAAGAGTAAATATGACAGGATATTCACCAGAGGAGACCTGCTGGAGGTCCCCAGGACTCTGTTCATACACTTTGGGATTTACCTGGGCGGAGGCAGGTAAGCGTGACAGACAGCTAGAATATCAGTGAAACAGTTTAAAGGTTTCACTTGTTTAAAAAAAAAAGTCAAAATGTTGCTGATTCCAGCGTTTTTCTCTCATCCCCGTTTTCTCACCAGTGTCACACTTTCCATTGATTTTCCTGACTTTCTTTTCCGCAGAGTAGCTCATTTCATCCCAGACATCATGCCCGTCATCTCCAGTGACCAGTATCGGATCAGACAGATGGTCTCCAACACCAGACTCCTACTGGGAGTACTGGCGAAGGTACACCAGGAGCACTGAACATTCTTCCTCTTCCTTGTTTTTCGGCTGCACAATAGTTCATCTGGTTTAATGCGCAACAGCTTTTTCTCTTATATCAAATGACAGCAGGTAAAGAATATGTTGTAAATGAGCTCTAACTCGGTGTCTTGTCTCTTCAGTGTGGCAGTGTGAGGGTGGACTCAGTCGAGGACTTTGCCTATGGAGCAGACATACGGGTCAACCCTATGGACAAGGTGAAATCAGGCCAAAGCACATGAAACACTTTAACTTCTTTAACATGTAATAATTAACACATTATTCCATTATTAATAACTCCTTTAATACACCCAAAGGCACTTTACTGTTATGAGATGCCATAAAGTTACATTAAAGGGCTATTTAGACTATTTTTATGCTAGACTGTGGGCTTAACATACGTGAATCCACTCCTGGGTTAAGCCTGATTAGTGAGTAAAAAGAGAAACACTTGTGTGGAGCAACACCTCGTATAGCTTTAAACTTGGAAAAAGAGAGAACACTGTGTTTTCCTTCCAAATGTTTCTGGCCAGCAAACCAAGAATTAACCTTCTAAATAAATGTTAATCTGAAGGGATTATAGATGTGGCAACGGCTGCTGCAGGCAGTCGTGGGGTTACAGTAAATACTCAAAGTGCCTTTTTACTACAATCGAGCGGATTTTACTACATTTGTGAATATAAAGCACTTTTCTACTATAATCGAGCACTTAAATCACTGTTCTGCTACTACTGAGACCTCAAAGTGCATTTCTACTACGAGCCTTATTCACCCAGCCATACAAACACAGCTTCCTGCGCTTGCACACACCTACACAGGGACACCTGGGGTTCTTGGGATCTTGCCCAAACACACTTCGACATGCAGGCTGCTCTCTTCTGTATGCAGGTGTTAGGACATGCGGTGCTGAAAGGGGAGGAGGTGGCCAGAAGGGCAGAGAAGCTGCGGGGAGAAGTGCCCTACAGCCTGCTGTGGTACAACTGTGAACACTTTGTCATGTACTGCCGATACGGCACCGCCATGAGCTTCCAGACATTTCAGGTGATCTTAGAGATGATGCTGTTTTTTATTCTAATTAATACGTCAATGACTCTTACAATCAGGGTTTGAAAATCAATCACACGACTACGGAAAGATTCAGAACAATACAAAGGTCATTTAATGTCGCCAGTTTGTTTGTGATAGCTGATAAAAAAAGGATAAAACTTAATGGCACCGCTAGTTCTTCTCTGGATGGGTAAATGCCTCAAAATCCAACATTCAAGGATCAACTCCTAGGTGGGAGGCATGAAATAAAAAATGGAATAAGGAAATGAAGCTGCTGAAATGGCAGTTGAAGTGCTCGTGAACAGCTCAGTCCCACTAAAGCAAGAACAGGACAGGAACCTCCTCGTGATCAGGGAACATGAGTGATTTCATTGAATTTCTTCATATTTAGCAACCAATCTGGTCACCCAGATGTTCAGCAACATCTTTAATCTCTTGGGGACCTTTTTTTTTTTTTTTTTTAATGGCAAGGCAATTGCACAGGTGACCTCCATAATTTGGATTGCCTACATCATCCTGGTCGGCAAATAATTGCATTTTATAAAAGCAGACAGATTGCTAACGCACTACAATCGGTCGGTGTCAGTCTGAAATACCAGTGAGTGACATTCCTCACTAGAGGGCGCCGCTTGACAGCATATCAGTGAATGCGTTTCAACGTCCATCCATCTGACGAGCCGTCCTGGTGTAAAAACGTCGCCAAAACTTTGACTTTAAGCTTCAGAATCTCTGAAAGAACAGCAGGCAGCTCCTTCAACACTAAACTGAACATACATCAGATCATGCTTCTTTCATGTGAGGCACTTGTTTCCTGCTGCAGATTAACACTGACCACAGATCAGACCAGCCTGCCTCTTTAATCGGGTTAAGCCTCCCTGTTTCAGCAACAGGCCCCGAGTGAATGCTCTTTTGTTTTTGCAGCATTGTTCTGAGGTCGTCTGATTGCAGCGTGAGATTAAAAGCATGTAATCGTGAAAGAGGGCAGTAAAAAAGATGCTTGTTCTGCAGAGCAAGGACTGGAGGAAGACGAGTGGAGCAATTAAAGTGGAATTAAAAGAGGAGAGCGGATTTAAAAATGTCGTTTGGATAAAAAAGGGGGAAAAAAGGGTGAAAGTTAAAGACAACTTACCTGTTAGCTGATGCAGAAGCACAACAGCAGGTATTCAAGTGTGGATGGTTTTCACTTGTTTCAGAAGTGATGATGTAACCAGTCTACAAATGCAGCCTCCGAAGGATGCAGCTCCTGAATTTGGACACAGACTTAGTCTACAAATATAAAGCCATAAAAACCAGATTACAGTGCAACTACTCCATCTAGTGGAAACACAGTGCTGATTTCAAACTCTGCACAGAAGTCCAAAAGGACAAACACACACTCACAGGCCAAATTATTAGGTATACCTTGCTAGTACTGTGTTGGACTTCCCTTTTGCCTTCATCTTAATTCTTAGTGGTACAGATTAAATAAGGTGCTGAAAAACATCCTCTGAGGTTTTGGTCTATGTTGACATGATGTCATCACACAGTTGCTGCACATCTGTCAGCTGAACATCCATGATGAGAAGTTCTACTACTTCCCAAAGGTCCCAAACAGATCCCGTGACTGCGGAGGCTATTTCAATTCAGTCAACCCATCGTCATGTTCGAGAAACCAGTTTGAGATTATTTGAGCTCGGTGAGCTGTTGGAGGCAACTGTTCATCAGAAGATGGGTACACTCTGGTCAAAAAGGGATGGACATGGTCAGCAGCGATACTCAGGTGGGCTGTGGTGTTGAAAAAATCCTCAGGTGGTACTAAAGTGTACCGAGAAAATATTTCCCGGCAGCAGCCTGAACTGTTGTTACAAGGCAGGATGGATTCATGCTGTTTACAGCAAATTCTGACTCTGCTATCCGAATGCTGCAGCAGAAATGGAGACTCATCAGACCAGGAAGTATTTTTCCAATCTTCTATTGTCCAATGTTGGTGATCCTGTGTAAACTGTAGGTTTAGTTTTCAGTTCTTAGCTGACAGGAGTGATACCCCCGGTCCGGTCTTCTGCTGCTGTTTAGATGCTCTTCTGTGGTTGCATCGAGTGGTTATTTGAGTTACCGTTCCTTTCCTATCAGTCAAAACAGACATCCTCCTCGGACCTCTGACATCAACAAAGGCTTTTTTACTCGAGTGAAAAAAAAAATCAGTGGATATTTTCTCTTCTTCAGTCTATTCTCTTCAAACCTTATAGATGGTTGTCTGAGAAAATCCCAGCAGATCACCAGTTTCTGAAACACTTGGACAGCAACCACATTCAAAGTCACTTAAATCATCTTTCTTCCTCATTCTGATGCTCAGCAGGCCGCGCATGACCCTAAATGCACTCAGCTGCTGCCATGTGATTGGCTGATTAGATATTTTTGACAAAGAGCAGTTAAACGTGTGTATCTAAAGTTAGACTGTATAACACTGGGAAAATGCCAGGCAGCACTTTATTAAAATAAAGACTTTTTTTTTTAACTTTCAACACAAAACTGAATATTTGCCCCTTGACAAGTCAGTGTGTTTCTTTCCTCACACTATGAGCTGAGCAGATTTAAATTAACATCACTATCATAGGTGGTTTTACATTCTTGCCCTTCTTCTTCTCCTTATCAGTTTTGTAAGACGATGAGGAAGCTGCTACTGAGTCGGCGTGTTGCTAAGGCAGCGGCAGTGCTGGCAGTTTGTTTGCTGCTTTACCTGCAGGCCGTGAGTCTGTGCTCTGCCCTACTGGCTGTTATACTGCCTTTCCTCATCTGGATGGCCTCATGAAGGAAAGTCAGCCATTCAAACCTGAAGAAATTTGCCCCTGAACAACAAAACATTTGCCTTATTTCTTGTATGTTAAAATCTTATAATAAATAAACTTTTCATTTTGATTCAGCAGACTTGAGTCTCTTTGTCTCTTTCAGTTACTTCAAGTGTGGATCTGCTTTAATCACAATTTCAGTTCAACCATTAAAAAGCAAATTTATTAACACAGTTACTATGTGGTTCTGTTGTATTTTATTATTTTGTTTCTAGTAACTTTAATGCATCCATCCAACTTTAAGGCATTTTGATTGATCCCTTGTCACTGTGATGTCATGTTTTTATCTTTATTTTTGTTTTATTAATTAATGTTATTTATTTGAGTTTTCTTTAATTTAATGTACCAATTTCATCCATCTGTTTCATTAGTTTAGTTCTTGTTTTGAATTAGATTTTGATTGTTCATATTAGTATACTTTTATTACTCGATTTTTTTTTGCTCATACTTCGTTTCATCAGCGTTATAGTTTATTGGCTTTGTATTTTTTTTCTTTATTTAATTAATATCACATTTAGATTTTTTGGGGTGTATATTAATGTGTATATTAATTAATTAATTATTATCATTATTATTATTATTATTATTATTATTATTTTTTACAATTTTACAAGTTTAAGGATATGCTTTAACATTTTATTTTGTTATTATTTATATCTTTATTTCATTTCTGTTGTCCCGCCTATACAGAGGAGCGTTGTGATTGGGTGACGGGAGGCCAACTTTACGTCACTCACAGGTGTCAGTGTGACCCCGCCTCTTTTCTCGGTAGTTGACGAAGAGCGCATCATCGTCCGGGAACCGGAGTATTTGATTTCACTCGGAGAAGAAATGGTGCTGGAAGGAAACGGTAAGCCCTTACCCGACCCTTCAAACTAGAGTTTCGTCATCGAGCCGTCGGTTTGAAAAACGGTCGTAAAAGAGAGAGAAAGTTTACGGAGCTGCTAGCATGACGGCTAGCCGAGTTAGCGGCGGATCATTGGCTGCTTTTAATATTTACATGGATAAAGGTGAGCGCGAGCAGATTACAAACATAATATTAGTGTTAAATGTTGCTTTTTCGCGTTAAGATATGAACTGAACGCTTTACGGACTACAGAAAGTGAAAAACGGGTAAACAACAAAGTTAAATAGAAGCTAATTTAGCTTTTATTGTGGCTTTAGATCAGGGGTCACCAATCTTTTTGAACGTGAGAGCTACGTCTTGGGTACTGATTAATCTGAAGGGCTACCAGTTTGACACACACTTCTGAAATAACAAATTTCCTTAATTTAACTGTAATTATATGTTATCATTAATAATTAATAATATTCATCTATGTAAAGAAACTGATTATGGCAACTGTTTCCATGGAGACCAGCTAGAGCGGATCTAATATTTAATAATAAACATTTTTTTAAATATATTATCTCTAACAAATTGATACCAATGCAATTGTGATTTCAAAAAAATAGCAACAAAAAATAAAAAAAAATTTTGAACAGGCCCGCGAGCTACTCATGTTGGTGACCCCTGCTTTAGATTATATACGGGAAAACGGTGACTTACAAAACACGTCAAAAGCATAGATATAATATTAATGTTACAGAGTAAATTTAATTATAAATAAAGAATGTGCAAAGCTGCAGCCTCACCTGAGCAGGCAGGTAACCCAGGTGTTTGTTGGACAGAAGATCCCAGGGAGGCGGAGGGAGACGTGGACACGGAGTCAGGTGAAGAGGCGAGCCCGCAGATGACGGAGGACT
>VURO01026194.1:4147-17714 GCA_015108175.1 Pelvicachromis taeniatus
CAATAAGATTTGTAACTTATGATATATGTGTATTTGTAATATTCATACTTGAAATGCAAACTGTGTGCTAAAATATTTAATGGGCATTGGTACTAAGTAGAGAAACGGTGTGCTTGTTTGCCATGCTTTATCCAAAGACGTTTTAAGAATCCTATGTACCTACAGTATGTATGCAGCCTGTATAAAAGAAACAAATGATTTTGGTGCTATACTAATTGTACTATTACTTGTATGTCATGCTACTCCACTAATGTTAAAGAATGAGTAAGAATAAAACTTGCTTTCCAACAGACTCATTGATAAACAAAGTGATGATGTGATTCTTTATATTTGCAATTTTCAGTTTTGATGCTTTGCTATTTTCCTGCTTTCCTCCTTTTACGCTAAGACGCGTGACGTTAAACCGCTAGGAAGGTCACATCTAGGTATCTAGGTTTCAGTTTAGTTTTTATTAGTTTCAGTGTTAGTTTTACTCCTTATAATTAAATGTTGTATGATGGGCATGTAAAGTTGAAAGTTGCAACACATTTTTTAACCAAACTAACAAATGCTCTTATTTTAGTTTGTTTTCAGAGTTGACAAAATCATTTCAGTTACTTTTAATTTTTGCAAAGTCTACTTTTTATTTTTATTTTAGTGAACTAAAACAATATGCAACAGAATTTTTATAAATTATCCTTCAAAAAGATCAATTTATTGCCCTGTTTCTAATATAATCGTGTGCAAATAGAGTTAAACTTTAACAGATCAAATCTAAGGTCAAACTCCATACGCATTCTGTATGCAGGCAAAGTAAACATATCAAATTAAGTATTATATGGCTGTAATAAGTCACTTAAAGCGTAAGTCCTTCTTATCACTACAGCAGAGTCAGCTGGTTTCTAAAGAAGGGCAGCAGGTCAGCTCTGACTGGGTGTTTTGCTCACCACATTGTGGCTCCATGTGGATTCACTTAGTGATGCAGACTGCTTTTCCACAACATGACTTTCAAGAGTTCAGTTCCAATTAAGAGACATATAAACAGAGCAAATACCTTTTAAAACCACTCCTCACTAATATATATGTATGTATTCTTGAGATCTAGAAACAGCTAAAGCTGTCAACTAGAAAATGAATAATCAACGTGTCAAAATCAAGGAATGAGGTAAGTTTCATGTAAACCCCTGAAAGAAGTGGAAAGTATCCTTTTCAGGGAATTATGTCACCAAATTCCCTTGGTAATAAAGGTCCAGGTACTTCAGGAAAAAGTGGAGTGCTTATACATTAGCCACTTTTCTAGGGCTCATTGCACCAAGATAGCTTTGTACATTAAATGAAAACAGATACTGCAGTGCCTCAAGAGCTGCTTTGATTCCTTGCCAGGAGCCTGCTTTGGTTCCTAAAATCTAATCTAAGGATTTGGAATAGTCCTGAAGCACGACAACAACTCCCTTCAAGAGCAGTTTTCCAGTGAACTCAAGCTGTGACGAGGTCCTTTCAGACGTCCCAGGCTGTGGACAAGTTGGGAAACAGCTCCTCTTGCCTGGATGTTTTCATAAACCAGATATCGCTAATGATGGAGCTGAAAAACACAAACCTGTGCCGAGAATCCTCATAAAAAAGCACTAATGATTGATGTTTACCACAGAGCACAGTCTTCTTTGAGGTAACGGCACAGACATTCTGGTACAATCTACAGCTGCAACCTGCTCTAAAGAGCATATGCCAGAATTAACTATATGAAAAATAAAACTAAATCTGTAACAAAAACTTAATGTTAAATGTTTCTTTTATGTTTACTGTGTGTCTCAAAATACATAAGTGCCCATAAAAGTGAGCACTTTCATACTAATTAAGTAAACATTAAAGATGAATTTAAAAAAGTGGTACAGTGACACAAATGTTGAATAAATGACAATATAACTTATATGGTCCTTATAATACTTATTATTATTATAAGGAGTGGCACTCCTGCCAGCTAAGAACAGGAAACTGTTGCTGCAATTTAAATGGGTTCACCAAAATTAAACAGAATACTAGAAAAGCATTGCCTGGTCTAATGAGTGTTGGTTTCTGCTGCAGCATGGTTGTTTAAATTTGCATTGTGAATGTGTTACCAACTTCGTGATGCTATCACGAAAGCCAAAAAAGTTACAACCCAGTAATAGGAAAGTGTAACTTACTAACTTAACCAAGTAATTGATGAGTGTGTAAGACATAAAAAAAAAAAAAACACTCCAAAGCAGTAATTCAGCAGTAATTTACTGCTGAATTACTGCTTTTAATTCAGCAGTAAAAGAAAAAGAAAAAAACGGAATTTTTGCCACTAAAGAACAGCAAAAAAATGTACACTTCATAAAAATGTACACTTAAATTACGTTTCAGCTATGAGAATCTGCACTGAAAGCTGAGAAGGGATCATTTTCTGGTCTGAGAAATAAACATTTCCCAAACTGAGAGAAGAGTGACCCCTACCGTCCGAAACATAGAACTACACACGAGTCTTAGAATAAACGATTCCGTCCATGATTACGAGGACTATCAATAATTGATTACGATGATATTTGATTGCATTTTTTTTGGATTGCATTGCACAACAGGAACATTTTTGCTTGTCGCAAGTTTATGAATGTAGCCTACGAGAAAGTGCTTGACAGAAACAGTAAAAACAATGCGAACCAAACCACTTTCCTATTATCATTATTATTATTGTTGTTGTTGTCGTTTCTTTATGTGTACAAGATGTTTTGCTAAATGTTATGTTAAAATGCCTTGGACTTTAGGTTTCGTCATTATAGGAAAACACAAGTGCTACTAACGACAGCAGTGACTTTATTATTTACAGCGTTGCTTGTCCTACTGCAACATTTCAGTGGTCTTCTTCAGTAAGGTGGACACGGGTTTCCTTATCAGTAAAAGGGTGATCCCCATGAAGAACATGAATGAGGTTTGAATATAAATATATGACAAATATTAAATGATTGAGAATTGGTAGAAAATGTTTTAATCAAGTGCTTTGACGTTACATATTATAATATTATCATATTTTTTTTGTAGTTTTAAACTGTGTTATTAAGACTTTATACTGGTCTGGACTGGGTTAGTGGAAAGCCTATAGTGCACCTTCACTGCTGACCAGTAGATGGTGCTAAAGCATTAGAAAAACCACTGGCTTGTCTCATTATGGCTTACATGTGAAAGATTAACTGTAAGTAAAGAAGCAAGAACAGTGTCCCATGAGCAATTCCCAGGGTAATCTAGACATACAGTGTCTCACTCAGTGCAGTGTCTCACATAAGTTAAATTTCAGATCAGTTTTACTTACATCACAACAACAGTTGTCTCAAGGTACTACAATAATACAAAGAAACCATATAAGTGGCATATTTGTGGCATTTGTAAGGTCTTGTTTTTGATTATGCAAAGTCTTTTTTGAATGATCTTGTCTTTGTTGAGTGAGGTTTCAAATGTTCATGTACTCCAGCATTTATTTATTTTGTTTTAAATATCTGGGCAAATGCAAGTATGCACATGTATAGTGGATAAAGAGTCGTGAGCACAAACATCCAATCTCCAAGCCCAGCAGTTGTTTCTCAGTAAAAGCTTTTGCAGCAGGAGTACGAGGTTCTTTAAGCAAGCTTAAATCCCGTAAGCCTCACACATAACCCCCTTTTCCAGTCCTCACACACATCCTGTAAGGGTACAGTTGACCTTGAACAGTATCAGTTTAATTTGTTTTGATGCACCATGTCTGTGTCAAAATCTAGCAAAACCATGCACAAGTTTGAAGTTCTCTACAATGCCAACTGGGCCATTGGTTGTTCAGGGGTAGAAGCTGTTGGCACGTTGCCTTCTGGGCATTATAGACACTACCGTCAGGCTGTCTGTCAGCTCTTTTTAAAGAAATGGTGCCAGCTTTGACTTTAACAGGTTGAGACTGAATGAGGTCATTTTTAGGTATTGTGTTACATGTCTAAAGTGTCCACTTTGTAACAGCTGCATGCGATGTGTGGGGGACTGCATCCTTGGTCCAGAATTGACCACCTATTCACTGGTATGCTGGGTGGTATGTTGTCAGAAACGGGCATAGTCCAAGTGAGGGGAGGGGGTATGGAGGGGGTGGTTGGTTAGTGTTGGGGCCCTGGGGTCTGCAAGTATGTGTCAATAGCCTATGTGCACATATGGTGTGGTGAAAAATGGACTTGCATTGTTTGATCCATGAATGTGAGACCCCAGCGTGACTCACACATTAAGGCGAGCAGTGAACAGACCACACTCCCTGAAGGATTTCCACTTCAGCTTAGGGATCTTTGTGGCATACAATACAGCAAGGCGTTCTTTGACAGCTTTGATTTTGTAGCTCATTTTGTTATTGTTTTTTTGTTTTTTACATTACATTTGAAGCTCAAAGTACTTACAGTGAGGGAATTAAAAGAACCTGCTGAAAGTAATTTAATAAATGCACACATTATAGCCAGTGGTAGTGTTTTTATTGTAGAAAATACTTTCCCATTGTAAAACTTGGGCTGTTAAGAAGCCTGGAAAATGTTGCCCCATGTCAGCATACTTAGAATGACTTGAGGCAAAGGCCAGACACGACTGTAGCTGTGAGCTGTGGGCAGTCTTTTGTGGTAAAACTACACTCACGATAAGAGGTAGGAGGGGGGAAGCTAATTATTTTTAACAGGGTTACACTCCAATCAATCTGTAGACTTTTTACACACTGTTGTGGCTCATGTCACCAGGGAATATTAAACCTCTTAACAGAATGTCTCCTTTGTTTTTGCATTTCACAAGAAGCCAGTGGGAACTGCATATACAGTACAACCCACACATACCGTGTCATGTGACGACACAGAGAGCGCACAATGAAAGCAGCTGAAACTCTTTCAGATCATTGTGGCTTTAGCATCTTAGGGGTTTAATGCCATATGAAGGGGAAAAGGTTGAAATTTATGTGTCTTCAATTGAAATGTTTGCAAAAGCAATGAAAAAACGATTTTCAAGGACATGGGGGAATTACTGTCCAGATAGATCAGAACAGATGAGGGGCGTTTATCCAAATCCAACTGTTTTCCTCTCTATGCTATAGAGGACAGCGCTTTCTTCACACATCAGTAAGCTACTTTACTCAGTTGAAGTAACTTTTTGTTACAGAGTAATCACCTCTTTTTTTTTTTTTTAACAAAAAACAAAAGACAGAAAGAAAATGAACGGGTTCAGCCTCGGTGTATATTGATGACAATTTGAACCCAAAATGTAAAATTTGGATCATCACTCCATAAGATCTGTTGCAGTTGATTTTCATTTCAGTTGTATAATTTTACATTCCTCTGCCTTTTCACCCTCTTTCCATTTATTACCATGACAACCACCATTACACTGAGGGCATTTCAGATGAGGCTAGAAAGGCCAGATACATCTCTCAGGTCCTGTGTCATGTTTTTGAAGGACATTACTTTCCGTTCCTGTTCATCTGCTACAGATAGATTTTTAGGGCTGCCATTTCTTATTTTCTCCACCACCTATCCTCTGATTTCTTTATGTAAACACTGCACACCATGCTAAAATATGCCAAGTTTCTGGGTAATATCTTATTGAAAATCACATTGTTGGTACAAATTTTCTGCCCATCATATTGTGTTATCTTTGGCATTTATCAGATATTTGACTAAAGAAATGCAAACAAATGATGTGTTTTTACAACAGGCTGTTACTAATATTTTGTCTACAAATCTGCAAAACTAGTGTGCAAACTTTAAAAGAACGTTTTACAAACATTTTACAAAAACGTCAGGCTCCTTAGAAGGAAAGTATATTAAAAAAAATGTGTGGTATCTCAAGCCTTGTGCACAGTAAGTTTCATAAATTTGCCTGACGAAAACAT
Source organism: Pelvicachromis taeniatus (assembly GCA_015108175.1). NCBI lineage: Eukaryota > Metazoa > Chordata > Actinopteri > Cichliformes > Cichlidae > Pelvicachromis > Pelvicachromis taeniatus. The sequence goes on from VURO01026194.1 coordinate 10,014, forward strand.
TTCTTGGTTATGTCGTCAGAAGCCTTTGATTAGTTTTCTTTTTAATTAGGATATTCTCAGAAAAATCAATATTGTGTCTTTGCTTAGTATGAGCTAATGATGGCACTGTTGCCTTGAACAAACATGCACTGAACTGTAGCTCTACTGCTACTATAAAGGGAAAGCAAAGAGTGTATCACTCTGCTCAAACAGTGGTAGGTAAGACCATTTGAAACTGATCCATCACCGGTGGTGGATTGATCCATAACCTTGTATCTGACAGAGCAAACTCAAATCAGTTCCTTCTCTGAAAGTCCTCTCAATTCAGAATCAGAACTTATTTTTTTGTGCCCATCTATGCTCTACTTTCTTGTACTTGAGAGAAACTAAGTAAGATGCAATCTCTGGACAGGAAGAAATGAGGGACAAAAAGAATAAAAGAAATAGTAAATAAAGAAATCACTTCTGTTATTCATTCTGTCTTTGGACAAGGGCGTGACCATGTTTAACCCACTAAAAAGCACCACTATCATTGCGCTATTCATCCTACTAAAGGCCCTCAAAACCTCAGCCGTGTCCCTCCCCCCAAAACTTCTCCATCCCTTTGTCTACCTGCTCTAATTGAGAGTCGCTCCAAGTGATGCTGTCTTGTTTTAAACATGTCCTTCTGTCTGGGCTACAGACTACAGACTGTATGTGTCTGAGGACGTCTTTGTGTTTGATAATGTCTACGTGCTTCACACACATTTAAATATGACCACAGTCTCTCTCTCGGACACACACACACAAATATCTGATCTATTAGCTTGGTAAGAGGGGCACTTATTCCAGTCTTACTCACGATGCTCTCTCTCTGAGCTGCACAGAAAACCACTTCAGTAGAGCAGCACAATGCTAATGACGAGCTTTTTCTTGTCACTGGCAAAAGCAAAAGCTCATTTTGCCATGTGAACATCTTTGTTTTTTACAATAGAAAATAAGTACCTTCAGTCATTGCCCATTCATATTATTTTGAAGTATGTCTGTAGTAGTACTCACAGTGCTCATGACACTTTCCTTTGAGAAGAGGGAAAAGGGCTTGTTTAATTGGAAAGCTGGCTTCCAGTAGTCGTGTATTATAAGTATTTTGTCTTTGAGGGTTTCCTCTGGAATTTCTGTTTTACTTTCACAGTCCAAAACATGCAGACAAATTGCCTGTTTTGAGACTCTAAAATCCCAAATTATGAGCATGAATTGTATGAGTGTGAATGATTGCTTGGCAATATATATTAGCCATGGAAAAGCTACTTCTGGGGAGTGCACTCAGTGTCACTCTACATGTCTTATATTGGGCTTCAGCTGCTTGTACTTACAATCCAAAAGGCTGCAAATCAGCAGCTATGCCATTGTCTGAATAAAGGGGGAAATCATCACGTAAATGGATTCAACTTTCTTTCTTTCTTTCTTTTTTTAACAAATCGGTTGGCTTAAAAAAAAAAAAACAACGGCACCAAAACCCATAATTTTAAGTAGGAATGTTTTTTTTTTTTCAAGTAATTAAACTCCTGTTTGGGTGTGAAATGTGTAACAGATGGCTTTTTGAACCCGTTCATTAAATGGGTCTTTTTAGCTCACTGAAACACAACTTGCACTTTTCATATACTGTTTGGGAAAAGCTTACATGTTTATTAAGAAACACATTTGTCATCACTTTAATTTACTCAGTGAAACACTCGTGGCTGCGTTGGCAGTTGCAACCACAGGTAGCGGAAGTTCAGCAAAATTACGGCGCAGATGCAATTGTTTGCACACAACAACGCAAAGTTGTTCACACTGCTCGTTACGGATTTGGTTGAGTGCGGAGGCAGCAGGGGTGATTTGAGGGTCGAAACCAGCAGTGGATGGAAAAAAATATGAGGCAGAGAGTTAAAGGGAGTGGACGAGAAGGAAGATGAGAAACAAATTTCAAATGATGTAACTGTGAGAGAAAGGTTTGTTTTTGTTTACAGTTGATAGATGGATGGATGGATGGATGGATGGATGGATGGATGGATGGATGGATGGATGGATGGATGGATGGATGGATGGTTGGATGGATGGATGGATGGATGGATGGATGGATGGATGGATGGATGGATGGATGGTTGGATGGATGGATGGATGGATGGATGGATGGATTTATCTACAGTGACACAAAGAGAACAGCAACGTCTTGATAGGAAAAGGGGATTGAAAAGGACTGAATGTCTCAGCACTGATGCATGGTTGTAAAATGACACAGCAAACATGGATCAGCTCTTGTTCACCTTTTGTTAAAACTGCTTTTAGTGAGATATTTCCCATATTTTCACCTAAAAAAATTTTCCAGCCAGTTAAAAGAAAAGATTTTGGTATGTTTTGTCAAAGTAGAGTAAATGAAATTTATGGCCTTCTGAACCACGCACACTAACCAGCAGCCATTTCTGGTGAACCATACTGCTACAACTCTAAAATCAATGATCGTTACCTACCTACAATACCAAAGCTGTATCGTATTCATTTCAAAAGAACCTCAAAGCCTTGCTCCTCGCACCTCGTGTTGGCGTTCTGCACATGAGCAGTGTTGAGTGAGCTATAATGTGTCATGCAGTATAAGAAAGAATGAGCAGTGTTTCACATGTCTTGGTAGCAGCAGGATTTATTCAGTTTAACACCCCATATGGTTGGCTATTGTAGCTCAACGGCATACCCCACCCAGCTGCTTGTGACACATTTTGCTGGCACAGGGTGCAGCATCAGAGGCCACTTTGATCAGACTTTCTGTCAGTTGCCATAAGGACTAGGTTTGACTGAGAAGAAGGCCAAGAAGACTTGTTAGACACATAATTAGATGTCTTCTAATTAGCCATTCATGCTTCATTGTAAGATTTTACACACTAATTTGCAGTTCTTTCTTCATAAAAAGGATTGATCATATGATAGTAGATAATGAACCTAGATATAGTATTTTCTGCTTCTTTACTTTCCTGTGATCTCCCCTTATTGATACATTAAAGGACACAAAAATGTGGCTTATTATTGCTGTTTTTTCTTAAAGACAGTCGCATGTAGAGATGGCTGAATGACAGATGTGTTGGAGATATAATTTTAATCCTGCTCTTGTGTTTATTTTTCTGTACATCTCTCTCAACCTGATAGTTTCCATAGCAGCAATTAATAACCCGCACACACACGCTGCAAAACATACCTTTTTTCAAAGTGCTTATCTGTTGCGGTGATAAAATACTTTCAAGACAATTTTCCAGTAATGCCGCCTTTCTAAAGTGTTTGAAGAAACCGAGGCCACACAGAGAGACCATTGGGGTGTTGTGCTGATGCTTTGTTAGATAGTCATGCCACAGCCAAAGCAAAACCTTGTGTTGTTAGTTCTCTTTTGCAGCCTTACACCTTTCTCATCTTGAACTATTGTTGCACGGGCCATCACTGACATGCTATTATCCCCGCATGAAAGAACACTGACAATAAGGCTAAAGGGATCCTTTTCTCTGAGAGGAGCTAGACCCATAGACCAAGACAAGGGCTTCAAACTACCCAAGATCGTCTCTTCTGGGTGTTCCTCGGTAGGCAGAGCTATTTGGGGAGACTCATTTTAGATGTCAAAGCACGTCAAAGCAGAACGTCTTACTGTGCAAAATGTCCATCATAAGTACATGTGTTGATGTCCTTATTCTTTTTTTTTTTTTGCCAAGTTGTAATTTCATGTTGGCAAATACATAACACTGTATCTCCAAGAATGTTACAGAAATGTTTGATCTTTGCATGAACGCTGAATCTGTGCGCACAAGATGCTTATTATAGCAGAAAGCGGAATTTTTCCTCCATCTGATTTACATCAGGTGAAAGACCATGGAAGGGTAATTTCGCTGAAAGAAATATTTTTATTATAGAGTTCTAGTTGTTGTGGAAATGATAGGTCTGCTTTACGGCATTTGCGGACTCCCCCCACCCCCCCACCCCCTTTCTTTTGTCTACGACTGATTATCCTGGAATGTTTGTTTAGACTCATCCCCTGTATGGGAGCGTCACCTGGAATTTTTAGTAGTGCCCTACATGAAGACGAGCTCTCAGATACACCTGGTGAGGGACAACAAAGAGATGAGATTAATCACCCTGCAAGGGATCGTTTAACCACGCATGACATCTCTCACATGATCCCAATACACAGCCACACTGAACGTAATGTAAGCAATAAAGATGCCAAATAGAGAAAATTCAAAATGTAATTTTTTTTTAACTGGTAAATAGTTATGTATTGTAAAACAAGGTCTGAAGTCAGCATTTAAAGTGCCATTTGTATTCACCGTTTGAACAGTTTAGTTCTTGGACTTCTGTTAAACTCATTTTTAAATTTAAATTTGTACAAAACAACTCTCAGGTGATGCTGACAGACAATTTCCAGTTAGTGCATGGTTTTTAGACTAAAACAAACATAACCAGAAAAGTCAAACCAGGGTTTGTTTTACTGTAAAGTGTTTAAAATGATGTTATTTATAATGTTACTCATAATGAGGAATAATTGTAAAAAGCACAACCAGGTAGGTATCAAAACAAATGTAATTTAACAAACTAATTCTTTTCCCATAAACTGTAGCCTTAGGGTATTAAGTCATTTCACACATAGCTTCAGAGTATTCAGGGATTCATTTATTTAGCTAGCTCTCCCCTCCAAAATAAAACATGATGTCCCAAGCTTTTCACCTGTGAACATTCACATGTTGATATGTATGCAGATATGAGGCAGATGAAAAGAAAACAATATTTGTACTTGTAGATATTAAATATAGAATTCTTAACCATCATTAAATTCTAAAGATTCTTTGCTTCACTGAAGTACCAGTAAACTTTTTCCTGCGGACAGAATGCGATGTTCTCCGTCTAGTCTTTAGACATATTTTTTTTTCACATTCCTTTCTGAGTACTAATGCTTGTAGAGATCCTTTCTAGGTCCGTGTCTGACAAAGGGCCGTTGTTTTCCCAGCTTTTTCTCTTTTCACACGCCAGCTTCTCTGGCTCAGAACAGCTGCTGAGGCATTAGAATAAAATTAAGGGAATTTTTTCCCCCTGCTCACAGCTGATGTGATTGTAACACTCATTGTGTTCTTCTCTCCTTCCTCCTGTGTGACCTCTGTTCCTCATTTCCTGGACTCCTATGGTATCAAGTGTTTTATACATGCATTCATAACGAGAGCAGATTAATATTTTTGACTTATCTAGTAATGGGTCAGTAAACATCTGTTGTTGTTCTGCTGGAAAAATCTGATAAAGCATAACAGTCAGAGGTTAATTATCTCATAACTTTAGTTTCTTGCTAAGGCGCAAGAGGTCTGGGACTCCTATTTGTGACAGAAACACTAACCTGTGAACTTATAATGTGCGATTATAGATGTTGCACTATGACTAATATGTTACAAGTACAACCCTATACCCCAAAAAGTTTGTATGCAGTAACATGTGTCAAACAATTTGGTGCAAGACAAAAAAAAAAAGTGGTAATAAAAGGAATCAGCTGGAGGAACATTCTGCAACTACTTAGATTAACTGATAACAGGTCACTAAGATGACCTGGAATAAAAAAAAACTGAGAAGCGGAGTTCTCAGAAGTAAACATGGTTCACCAGTCTCCAAAAAAAAAATGATTGTGGGACAATTTTAGCATAATGATCAGGAAGACGTCCAGAAATCACTGCCTGTAAAGCAAAGTGGAGCCTCTCGACTAAAAAGGACAGGACCGCTTGCCATGTTGTCAGCACTCATTTCAAAAGCCTGCATCTCTGATTGTACAGTATGATGGTGCATTAGTGACTATGAAATGTGCAGCTTATATATCTGGAAAGCCAAATCAATGTAGAAAGGTTTGAGCAAATTTAAGGGCATAATGTTCTCATCCAGATCTTTTTCGGCGACGACCTTGCTTATTTCAGCAAGACAATGCTAAACCCCAAACTGCATGTATTACAACTGCATGGCTTCATGAAATGAAAATTACAGCAAAGAAGACCCGAAACTGCTCATTAGTGAGAATCCTGTCTGAGACAAGAATGGGACAACATTCCTCTCCGAAGAAATAAAATAACTGGACTCTAATGTCAGGTGTTTCTGGACTGTTGTTAAAAGACAAGGGGATCCAATGCAGTGGTAAGAACAGCCTTGTTCCAACTTTGTTTGAGATGTGTTTGTACCATCAAATTGAAAAGCAGCTTATTTTTTCGTAAAATTGTGAATTTTTCCAACTGTTTTTTATTTTCAATGTGCTGTTGTGAATGAAATAAGTGGGGTTTTTTTTGTTTTGTTTTATCTAACCTATAGCCCAAATTCACAAAAAAGGAAAAAAATTTGACCTTCGTGTACGTCTGTCAACTATTCTGCCTCCAATGACAAGTTTTATTTTTACATTTTGTCCTGTTTTGTCATGGACAGCTCCCCGAAAGTTGCAGAAGTCTTTATTGTTAAAACATTCTTTAGCTTTAAGGTAACCCAAATGAGTAAGACACATTTTGTTTTAACTAGTTTTTACAAGAATGTTGCAAGGAGCCACACACCACCTGGTGCAAGCCAGCGAAGGGGTATTGCTTAATGCAGCCAACATCATATTCAGATGAAAAGGTTAATTTCAATTTAAAGACATAATCTTTTAGCTAGAAACACGAGAGCCAGTTAGAAACACTGTTCATGCTGAGTAGTTCTTTGACATGCGGTGTTTTTGAGCTGGTAAATCTTGCTGAAGTCTGGAAAGTATTCTACTTGCATAGAAAAAAAAAACATCAGTTCTGCCAGATCTCTCAGCAAATTTGTAAGATTGTGTTGCACTCACCCACAGACTGTGCAAAGACAGCCAGCAAACTGCATGTGCTGCGTGGGGGAGCGAAAGTGTGAGGTGCACAGATGGAGAAGAATAACATCAATAGGACTGGTGCGCTGACAGATCCTGTAAATCTGACTCTTAATGTGACATTCGAATAAAGAATTGAACATCGCTTTTCTCTTATGTAAACACCAAGACCACGAACTACACTTTCTACTTACTTTACACGGTGAATGACTTTTAAAGGCAGTGAGTGCAAACAAAGTGCATTCACTCTGAGGTGTGTTTTTTTTAAGAGTAATTGGCCATGTTTCCTTTTCAATAAATTGGAGCTTGATTTGAAAGACTGTGATTTCAGCTCGCTCGATGTGTTGTATACTTTACATGTCAGTAACGGGCGGAGGTCAAAGTGAGAGAAAATGGTTACAGAGGGCTAATGGTTGTGTTTTCAGAAAAATCTGATGAAAAACGCCATTACACCGGCTGACTTTTGATGTTCTGATTTGGTTTGTACTTTACTTAGACTTGGCAGCCCCCGACAACAAAAAAAACCTTAATAGAAATGATTTGACACAATACTTTCCAAGGGTAACTGACCCTTTTGCTGGACACACACACCAAGATCAAAAGGGTGTATCCTCTAGACTCCAAGAGCCACTGATTAAACATAATTTACAGTAGAAGTATTTCCTTTTCATTTCCAGGGCAGACCTGGAATAGTCGTATGAGATGTGTTTCATTAAACTGCATAATGGAAGTCCCATGCGCGTGTATGTTCTGTAAATGACAATACACGGTGAACATGTACACTCGTGTGTGTTGCTTCATCGCCATCTATGTATGTTGTGCACGGTTTAAGCTGGTGACTGGAAGTGATGTGGCGAGTTGCCAGCCAAGACTCA
>VURO01026194.1:17734-29433 GCA_015108175.1 Pelvicachromis taeniatus
AAAAAAAAAAAAAGGGGGGGGGGGGGGGGGGGCGGCATTGTTCCAGGAGCAGATATCGGCTTTACTGCCAAATTCAGCTGGACTGAAAATTTTAGCCATGTATAGAGAGCAGGAGTGGAGCGGGACGTGACAAAAGATGACATTGGTTTGTAATTTTTAGGCGATGACGCTCAGGGGGACTCCATTATGTGGCTGTCACACAGCATTAGGCGAGACAGCAAACACTTTCATGTGTGGATTACCATTTACCCATTGGAGATAATAGATATTTGCCTTAGCTAATCCATTTCTCTATTGATTTTTTTTTCTCCCTTTAATAACTTCTTGCAAGCAAGCAAATTTTAATAAGTGCAAGAATGCTGACATGTAAGAAGCTGGGACAAAGGCCTGTGTTTGACACAGATAAGCCGTTTAATGTAGTTTTCCATGCAAATATGAGGTAAGAGATCACTGTGACAGCTTTATTTATTTCAAACAACATATACTGTTTGTAAGCATACATTGTTATTACATGTGACAGAAACTCCATCTGCTTTAATGTAAGATTATCGTGTTAGTGGTGTATCTGCTTTTTTTATTTATTTATTTTTTAAGATTTCAGAAGTAGGTCAAATGGTGACTACTCATTTCTTTGACAGAAGAGGTCATCCCTCTTGTTGAAATACTTTCTAAAACCTAATAATAGCTCTCATGCCACAGTTTATAATATTTATGGAAAAAAAAAAGAAAAACCTGTCTTCAATGTCTTCCTCATTTCAAAGACAAAACCAGTGGATGAATTTCCTAATGCTGATATAAAACCACTGTTTTCCTACATCTATTAATAGAACAGTTGCTGTTCCTTCTTTGCTAAAGAAAAATACTTACATAACTACTGCATAAGTCCCAACTGTTCACTGCTGTTTGATAAATCTAAAAACTGTTTTCTAAAATGATTTAGTCAGTTTGAAGTACCTTCTCGTGGGAATATTAAAAGCTTTATGCTTCATTTCTATGATATCAGTTATAACTAGTTGCTTACATCGTCAGACTGAATTACCTCTGGAATTAGATCATTTGTAATATAACAGACAAGACTATTAGTAATAAATGAGTCATTGATTTAATCACATAACATCAAGTTGAAAAGGAAATAAATATGTTGTTAAATTTCAGCTTAAAGACCTGCAGAACCAAAACATTAATACACTTGACATGTAAATAATAGTAATAATGGGTATGAGCAAGAACAACAAAAAAATATAATAATAAGGACATTTTCCACAAATATATTTTTTGTCACAATTCCAAAAACTCAATGTGATGTCAGATGTTTACTTATTGGAAGTTCTTGGTCCGTGGTTTGGGTACAGGTGAAGGCTGGAGTCCGTCAGGAACTGCGTGCACGTGTGGAGGCCTGCTTTCAGTCTGAACTTCAAGCTGCGGAACATTCTGGTAATATGTTCTCGGTGAAGGCTGAGGTTTCAGTGGTGGAGTGACAACCTCTGTTGGGTGGTTATTGTCGTACTCTGGACTTACAGAGTGAGTCTCCTGCTTCTGTAGAGCAAGCATACTCACTTCGCCTTCATCCCTGGGACTCATTTGGCTTTTGTTGCGTCTGCGTAAGCAGCATAAAAAAAACACGACGAAGAGAAGAAAAAGAATCAGACCTCCTCCTCCTGCGAGTACTGCCATCACAGTTTGACGTGTAAAAGAAAGTACAGGTGGACAAGTTGGCCGAACCTTGTCGCTACTCGCCTTGCTGATTTTGTTTGACACTTCACATGTGAAACTTCTCTCACCTTTCAGATGGATAAGAGATATGCTCAGTGTTTTTTTTGTTTCACTTTTTAACGTCTCCTTATCAAGTGTCCACGAAAACACCAAACCCTCAGATTTGACGACGTTGCAATTAAGATTAACAGCCATAGAGGTGATGTCACAAGTATAACTGAGCTGAGGCTTTGATACTTTGTCCAGCATGCAGAGGCGCCCAGTCCATGTTTTAGCAAATGTACTATTGGGATGTAGTACATTCACTTGGTAAGTCCCTTGACTTGAAAACTCAATTTTCTTAAGCACAAGTGATCCTTTTGAAGTAACGTCCTCTGGTTTTCCGGTTGAAACTTTTCCTTCCCTGTAGAAAATGAGTCTATTGTTGTGAACCCATCTCAAGATATGAGAGTTTGTCAGTTGTTCATAGGCAAACGGCAGAGTCAGACTCTGCCCAAGAGTGGCATAGAAATCACACGTATCTTCTTTTGCCACTAAAAGGTTGATGAATCCCAAAAGAATTGCAGCACCAAGTGTGGCTGTAAAATATGCCATGAGATCAAGAAGTGTGCCCCAGCTAACAATTATCGAAAAGCTTCAAGTTTTAGAAGTCAGGATAATTTCCAAGCCTCGCTCCAGGTCCTGTTCTGCCAAAATGGGAGTGCTACATTTGCAACTTACATTTTATCTGGCACATTAATAACAAATTTGGGAAGTGAATCTTCAGTAGTGAGGAAACGATTTCTTGAAAGTCTACTTTCAGTTCTGTAAAGCTGACTAAAAGTGCTGTCAACGTCATGTGGTAACTGCATTTACCGTTTTTCCTTCATGTGACATGAATACGCAGTGTGACGTGGTGGTGAAAAAGTTTTAGTCACTTAATAAACCATTACAAAAAGTAATGCTGTTAAATGTTATTTATAAAAGCCCCAGGGGTTTCACAGATGGCATCACATAACTCCTTCTAACTATAGATCTCCAATAGGGAACAGCTCCACTGCTCCAACAAGCAACTGAGGATCTCTCTTTTAGGACAAACACACAAAAAATAGATGCTGAATACAAACAAGTGCCGAGTAGATTTCCAGTAATCACAATGAAGATGTCAAAAATCAATGCTCAACATGTTACACGCATCATCTGTGCTTACTTAAAAGTGTTTTTCTTCTTTGCACATGGAGAAACTCCACACATACTGGAAGACATTAGAAGACATTCAAAGAGCAACACTATCATAATAAATGACTTGATCTGTGCTCTGTAAAAAGAACACATCCAGCAATAGTATAATATTTCAAAAATGTAATATACATGCTATATTAGATTACTCAAAAAAAGCATGAAAAATCACCAGTAAGATATTTCCCCGCTGGCCTTTGCTTTATAAATTCTGGTTATTGGTTTTGCCTGTCGAAGAATACAAATGACTTTTATTTGTTGAGTCTAAATTGGTTTAGTCATGGCCGCCTTTTCTGATAAAGCAAATGAGTAATGAGACCACTGCCTCGTGTTAATATTTGTTACAAATGCCTTTGTTTCAATGCTCAGCTTGCGTATTTAGTAATTATAAATGGTGCCCAGTGAAACCATAAATCTTTTCAAGAAGCTTTCCTTTGAGAGTAGAGCTCTTCTGCAGAAAGTCACACAACAGTATTTTCCTTTGAACAGTAATAGTCTGACCTTATTTGCCTGATTAGTTTGAGTTCAACAAGTGTCCAGGTGGCACAGAGCTTCAGCTACTTTCACGGTCTTTAGGTTTTTTTTAATTTGGCAGATCTGAAAATGAGCTGGCTTTTTTTTCTTCTTCATGCCATTAAATAAACTATTTGCTTTTGAAATGCACTTCAGTCATCACAATCGAGGGAGCTCTCTGTAAATCCTCCCCACAGCATTCCCGGTAAACACTGCTCATTGTTCATTTAACGCACAACACACCTCTGTCATTCCGCAATTCGTGCCATCTATAACCCTTCAAGCTACTGCAATTACTGTGGTGGCTTATGCTGCACTGGCATGAGTTCATTTTACACCCCACAACTATAATTTCATGCCATTAGCGGTGATTCACAATCTTTCTGTAACTCTCAGCACCTTCAAAGAAACACTTGGCGAACAGAACACCTGTTTCTTCTAGTTTCACCATCATTACACTTTTTCCTACCCCGAGGGAACAGATTGATGTAAAATATTAGCTATTCAGCTGAGTGTGTGCAGAGGGCTGAATGCAATAAATTCCTAGTTAGAAATGTTGTAAAGATTACACGCGCTTGTTTGTGTGATGAATTGAAAGCAGCAGGTTCACAGACACGGGTGAAAAGAGTCAAACAAACATATGGTGTCCTTGTGTTTTATGTCATAGCTGATATGAAGCCATGAATGTGCACCTTTTTGATTAGTGTCTTTAATACAGTACCTGGTAACAAACACGTACATAGAAATGGATGTAATATGGCGGAGTTTCATCGGCCAGCTTTGTTGCGTTGACAGGAGAAATCGAGTTGTCAAAGTGGTTTAGCTAATACTTCTTGTGTTCCTGACAATAAAGGTTTTTTAGGCTTTTCCATACAAACACTATAATTCATTTTAGTGTTTTCGGGATTTTCTTTTAAAATAAGATGTTCAGTAATAAAAACCAAATCAACTGAAAACTGTCTGAAACGTCACCAAATTGAGTTAATTCCATCTTCTGCCTGTCTCTATAAACATGCATTAAAAGACACGGTTGCTCTGTAACATTTTGACATTTGCTCTGAAGCACAGCATTCAACCCAGAGGGATATGAGCCCATAGAGGTAATGGCATTAACAAAATCTCTAAAAAATATTTCTTTCTATTGATTGGTAAAAGATATGAACACAAACGTAAAGTAAGGAGTCATCAAACCATAGTGAAGTATTTGAGAGGGAGGAGATTTAGTGATATATTAGAACTGTATCTCATTATAGCATTAATATTATGCTGTACCAAATTAGTTATATTACTAATTTGGTATGGAGCCATTAAGCATTTAAGAAGATGGATGGATGGATGGATGGATGGATGGATGGATGGATGGATGGATGGATGGATGGATGGATGGATGGATGGTTACAGTGATGCAAAAAGGAGGACAGCAATTGCGTTTCTAAGAAAAGTTAATCATGACCCCCACATTAGCTGTCCCTTTGCAGTGTCTGGGGTGGAAATTTAGATTTTTTAGAGGGAATCTGGCCACCCCAACCTCTCACCCGCTTTAAGCCCTGGCCCTCCTACACTGGTCGTATGGGCCATATCATTTTGAACACTCCCAAACACACTCAAAGCTGAATGTCAGCACCTTGACCACATAGCATGTGTTTCATTTCTATTTCAGTGTGCTGGAGTAGAGCCAAACAATGAAAAACATATTAGCTCTTATACTTAGAGACCGCTCTGTGTAATGATAAATCCTGGACATATTATTCAAGATGTTTAACGGCAACACTCAGTGAAGTGAAAGCTAAATCAAACTTTGCCTGCATCCTGTTACATTGCAAATGATTTTCCATGTCACAGTTTAATAAGCTAGGTTAGACTGGGCCACAACTTTGATCATTGCCATCTGTTGCAAAGGGCAAAAAAAACGACTTCCTGATTTCGCTTCACTTCTGCCCCACTCTTCGTCGTGTTTCATGTCCTTGTCTCATCTGCAGAAGTATTTTTTTCATAGTATATAGACATCAAACGAAAAGCGGAAAAGAAGACAAAGTAGTATTTGACGACATAATGACATAATGTGGCAAGTTAAAAAAAAAAGATTTTGCAAGTTCAGTATTTAGTGGTTTTGTTATTCTATAAATGACTCAAAAGGAAATATTGTTGGGGCCCTAAAATTTCCACTTATTAATCATGATTATCCTCAGCATTTTTATTTAGTTGGATTATGAGGACTGTAATCACAGCCGGGAACAAAATGTTCTCCTCCAGCGCTGTGATTGTATGCAAATGGTGTCCAGTGTTCCTGATATCAAGTCAGAACCCAACCGTTTTATCATCTTTTGACATGCCCTCCTAATTGGCTACACAGTAAGAGCTGAATACACCAGGCATGGGTTAACTGGCCTCAGTTCCTGGTCCCTCAAGCTATGGGGCAGGGAGCCCGTCTGCCTAGATGATGTTTAATTCAGGGGTCCAGATGGAGGTGTAATAGCCTGGCTGTGAAATCTTTGACTCACACTTTATCCAGACATGGCTGTGGCTGTGGACAGCCTCTGGGGCTGGCCCCTCCTACCCTTCAAAGTCAATGTAGTCCCAGGGACAGTGGTATCACTCTGAGCCATGTTTTTGCGTAATATCATTGGAAAATAAATGAATTTATTAAGAGGTTTGAGCATAAAATGAAACGTAATGAATAAAAATTTGTAGCGTAACCTCGTGTATGTTAATTGTTAGTCTTGACATTTGAAATAATTGAGAACCAAGAGGTATAAAAGAGAAGTCATACATTCAACTTTATATAACTAATCCACCAACAATAGTTGGTTGTAAGACCAAAACAAACAAACCATTGTCTGTGTCTTCCAATAAGTCAGTACATTCTCATATACTTAGATCAATTAAAAATATATAGAAATGGGCACTGGTTTGTGGTCTGTCATGTATGTGCTTAGAGGTTTACCCCTTTATATAGTACGTCAAAGTCGAGGCAATTGCAAAGACAAATTTTAATTTGCATCTGCACCATAAGAGTCAAGGTATGAAGAAACACACCTTTGTTTTATCATCTGATTATGTTTTATTGTCCCTTTTTTTTTTTACCAAAGAAGTGAAAATCTAAAGGAAGGAGACAGCGTTATTTGATTCAGTTTTATACACAATTTTATATACAGCGCCAAATCACAACAACACTCAACTCAAGGCTCTTCATATTGGAAGGTAGACCCTACAAGAATACATACAAAGAAAAAAATCCGACAATAATATGACCCATTATGAGTAAGCACTTTGGCAACAACAGTCAGAAGGAAAAACTCCTTTTAACAGGAAGAAACCTCCAGCAGAACCAGGCTCAGGGAGGCGTGGCCATCTGGTGGTTATATCAAAAAGGATGAAAGGATGAAGTCTGGAAAAAAGACATGCTGTGGAAGAGAGACACAGATTAATAACAAGTATGATTCAATGCAGAGAGGTCTGTTAACACATAGTGAGTGAGAAAGCCAGCTAATTTTAATGTTCTAAATAACACACTTTCGATCAAACAAAGAGTTTGACAGATTAAATTCTCATATCATATGAGTTTATTTGCCAACAGTGTTACATCCATTCAAAGAAAGTTTAATTAATGGGCGCTAACAGCAGCTAAAAGAGACTAACAGAAGCTAACAACAGCTAACAGAGACAAAAACAGCAGCACCTATCTACAGATAACTTCAGGATATCCTCAACAATTCACCTCAGTATCGCTGAGAAGTGAGCTTCACTGACTCATTCACTTATACTGGACTCCCTTCACAAAGTTTTACAACCTAGATTAATCTAATGTAGAAAAATACAGGAAACTCACTACAGCTGACTCTGCAGCTAGGATCATGCACTCGAATTTGGAGGAGTAAGAAAACAGAAGTCCAATATTAATAATGATAATAGCTTTATTTGTACAGAACTTTTCAAAACACAGGATTACAGAGTGTTTCATAGTTTTAAAACTCAGTTGACAGCAATCTGCAACCTATTGAAATCTACTGGTGAAATTTTACACACTGTAACTTGAAGTAAGACAATAAGCTCTTAAAAACAGTACCTTGAGTGAGAGTGAAGCTGTACTGCAGTGTAATTGTTAGGACGTTCCTTTCTCAGTGTGCTGATTCACAACTTCACCTGTTTCTGAATATTCATCTCAGTTAATCCTTATTTGACTAAAGTGCGCTGGATTAATGAGAGAATAGGCTTTAAAATGTTTTACTAAAAGCTCACAGGTGACATGTGACCTGCATTTCCATAATATAAGCGTATTAAACTTAGCGAACACAATGACCATTCAGTCCCAAATGGGTGTAGCCCCTTCACTGACATAATACGGTGTAATCCTTTGCAGAGCTCTATCCTGGTGACCTTGTAATTTAGTTTGGACTATATTAGAATGATGGCATTACAAAAATGTATTCCTTCTCCTCTTCTCCGATGTGTTTGACTTCAGGCACAGACTTTGGGGAAACAAATTAGCTTAAAATCTTAATGTTTTGAAAAGGATCTTATGTGTACAAATATGAACTTTTGCTTCTGGCAGCTTCTGAAGAGGGATCCCTGCTTGCTCTGTTATGCATGCCTCAAGCACTGTCAGCTAAATCCAACAGGAAATTGTGCAATTGAAAATGTTTACCTCCACTTTTTTCCTGTATATATATGCAAGGTCTGCAGATTGTAAAGCCTGAAGAGTCCTTCTTAGTACACTTTCTTGTCACTTTCTTGTCTTTTTAAAATCATTTTAAATGTCTGGTTTACAGATCCTTGTGTTTTAAAGGAGCAAGACATCTTTAGACGTTGAAATAATGCTCTTATGATTTTACAGGTCATTTGTTGCCAGTTAAAATCACACTCGCTACTTCTCCAAAATGGTTGTTGTGACAAAAGCCAGAACTCTTTTTTTGACAGGGTTCAAGAGATCGCAGTTTATATTTCTTCTTGCAGTACATAAGGCGGTAACTTGTCTGTATTTGGTGGCGCTAGTAGTGCAGTGAGAGGACAGATGGGGTAAAACGGGGAGATGGTAGAGTAAGAGGGTTTCTGGTGGGGACTTATGCACTTCAAACAATATATAGGCTGGTGCTTATCATTGTCGATTGCAGTGGTGCCGCCCCTAAGGAGGAAGCTGCTTATATCATCTTTGTTTTGCTTGGGCCCAGCTGTTTTTGCTCACGGGGGTGACCAGCTATCTGCTAATGCTGGGGATCTTTGATGTACATAGGGAGGCTCTGTTTAAAGGGGAAGCACTCTGGCACCATTCACCCCAAAACCTACCTCCCATCAGCTTGCTAGAGTTCAAGTTTAAACAAATTAGAAGGGCTGTTTTTGTTCGCCTTTTCACTTTATGACCGCAGGGCATCTGTTCTCTGTTGTCCTCCCCTGCAATCTGGTGAAAACTGAGGAGGACGCTTAAGTGAGATGCTTTGTCATTGACTATGTGCTGCAGACATAAGTAACTCTCTGTTGCATGAATGTTGCAGTGTACGACTTAAAAAAAGAAAGGCTATGTTTCCTAGAAGTACCAAATCTGTCCCTTAACAATTCTTTCCTTTTAGTTCTTTATTTGTTTTAATCCAAACTAGATTTTAGGTCCAGGAAAGCAACCACAAAATTCTGTTAAAGCAAAGTTTGTTGGACAGCTGGGAAGTATGAACAAACACTTGTTTTCTGAGATTTCGCCACAGATTATGTCATTTGTACTTGCCTGAAGGTTATCCTGTCCACACTTTGCTTTTGTGACTAATGAAACACTTAATCCTCTGCAGATGAAAAATTCACTTGATCTGGGAGCTTTCTTTGTTGTTTTGTGTATGCTAACATGCGGCCAATTCAGAGAGCAATATCAAAGACCAACGTGCTACACGGTGATTTTGACTTTTGATCCTTTCATCTCTTTTTTTCTATGTGTGTCTGTGTTCTGGACTTTGTCTGCCCATTGAGTCCTAATGTATCATTTCAAGCCCCTTGTTTTCCATTTAAAGTTATATGGTTATATGGTATGAGGTGTTTTGCTGCTTTTACTTGCAATATAACATTTTCATGGTTTTTTTTTAAAGAGCAAACTTGAGAGCTTTAAATTTAATAATTATCTACAACCTGATTAAATCTGTCAAGCTGTGAATCTTGACAAACAGCAGATCTCTCGGGGTATGGGTTAAGGCTTGGGGTCAGTGTTAAAACCTTTGATTAATTGCTTGTTTGCCTGCTTAAGTGATTCTGTTGAACAAAGTGAAAATAGTGTGCAAAACTGGCCAACATAGATGCCAATCTGGACTGTTCATCACTGGTTGAGTTGTAACAGAAGTTCTTGCTGTTGTTTAAAACAGTAAGGTAAAAAAAGCTGGTTTAGTTTTTTCTTTTTTTAATGATCAAATATGTATAACTTTCCCTTTAGTTTTTCACAAGGCTAGCTGGTCAGTCAATTCAACCTGCTGTTTCATTCATGAAAAACTGTACAGAGTCACACCTGGTAGCTTGCTTTCAAATGCCTGTACTCAATAATTAGTAGTGGAGTTTATATATATAGGGCAGTTATGTAGCATCTGTTCTTTGGAGCTGAGGGGAAACGCTGGCATCCTTTCTTAAAGTTTGATGAAAATTTGATGTCTTACATTTATTTTGATGCAAATGCCTGTATTTTGAATGGTGTTTTGTTGGGATTACTCAGAGCCGAGTACAATGCTGAAGATAGCAGCACCCTACAACAGGGCGATGGTAGAATATAAAACAATATTACAGCTTACTTAATGTGCTGTAATTATAATGATCAAAGCATCAGCTAGCTTGAAAAAAGCCATAGATTGTAGCCTATGTACCAGGTAGGAGGGTATGAGATAAACTAAGCTAAGGACAAATATTACAATGTCTCAGTGTAACATCGACAGTTATCAGAACAATCAGAATGGAATGTTAGAACATGGAGGTATTTCAGTGCTTCACATCTGGCAGTTTTGCTGGTTACATCTGTATTTCAGGCCATCAATCAGTCTTCATTCCTTCCACTCTTTCCACCTGGCTTGGATTAGTTCACATGAAGACAGGATGCCATATTCTCCAGTCCTCTTTGAATAGCTCACAAATGTTTGATGTGGCTTCAAATGTGAGAAAAGATCAAGAGATCAAAAACCCACTTGGATGCAAGAGATAACGCTGTCGGTCATGTCTGTCATTAAATCAATAAAAAGTCTATGTTCTTGCTTTAGTGATAAGATTGCAGGAGTTTCGGTGAGTGAGGCTAGACAGTTTGGCTTAAGTGATGCTTGAGTGTGGTCCCAACTGATCAAATCCACAAATACTTATTTAAGTACAAGAAATTCCTCAGAAAAGCGGATAAGGCAAAAGGAAGACATTAATTCTGAAGTGACTGTTCTCTTCTGAGATCTTTGAAGTGTTTGGCTACATCGGCTCATGTTTTCATTGACAGGATCACAGTAATAGAGTCTTTCAAGAGTAGACTGCATTTGATTCAGCAGTTTCATATCATCTCAATCCAGGCTTTATTGCCAACCCCAATTATTAGGAATTTCCCATCTTTATGATTTAATATAAAAGAGTCTGGAAGACCATTTAAACAACTTTAATTGCTTTTTCCAATTATTCAAGTATTCCTGTTTTTATCAAAGTATTCCCAGAAACTGGAATTAGACAGTTTCTGGGAATACTTTGATACTTTTGATACTTGGATATTTAAATATGGAAGTTTCACATGAAAATGTGCATTTAACTCCATTTGTGTGTGTGTGTGTGTGTGTGTGTGTGTGTGTGTGTGTGTGTGTGTGTGTGTGTGTGTGTGTGTGTGTGTGTGTGTGTGTAAATACTCTTAAAAGCTAATCTACCATTAAATAATTCAATTCCATTAAGTCTTAATCATCAAATCAAGAAAGAGAAAAAATTTCAAGACTTCCTGTGGGGCACTGCTTATCTTCACAGTCCAGAGATTCATTTAACGCTGAGCTTAACCTCAAATGATTTTTGAGAAGGATATGGTGACCAAGAAGAAGAGGTCAGCCTTTTTCTTTTTGCCATGACACTTTCATGTAGGTCAAATAGCTTATGAGCAGCCTGGTAGGGGGCCCTGCCTCTCATAGCTTGGACCACTTTTGTGTGGCGACACAGAAGACAGCCAGAAAGGGGCATTGAAATACAAAGGTAGTAATAGTAAACCAGGGTTGCAAATACAAAGAATCAAATGGGTTTTCTCTTTGCTCGGCTCAAGACCAAGAAACTCTTTGCAATGTTATATGCTC
>VURO01026196.1:3504-34997 GCA_015108175.1 Pelvicachromis taeniatus
CTTCTCCCCCCCCCCCCCCTCTTATTTTTTTTTTTTATTTTAAATAAGAGAAGCACGGGGTGGTAACACAACTAACGGAAGGAACTTTTTAAAAAAAATAGAAGTAATACTGGCTATAACTTGGATAAGGTTTGAAATTGTGTAGGTAGCACAGTGGTCAGTTGATGCAAGGAAGACTATTTAAATAAATGAACTTTGCAATAAATATCTTTATAATAACATGCAGTAAGAAATGAAGCGAGGAATAAAAATAAACAGGCTGATGCAACGTCTAGTAGTCACCACTGTTAGAAGTTCATGCTACAGATGTACGTACCTGCTCAGACCTTTTCACAGGATTAAACTAGTGACCAAGCAGAAAACACGTCCCACAGTGGGAACAGGTAGATAGGCTTACGACACCTAAGAAAGGGACCATATATATATATATATATGAAATGTACACAAACATCGTACATGGATTTTGTATTTATAAGTGGTATCCTTTGATCTATGTGCATTACCAGAAACTATTATGCATGCCTTGTTCTTTTGAGTTTTTTTGTTTTGTTTTATTTACCATTACTCCAGAATACAACAGGAGAGAAGGAGATGCCAAAATTCACTATGAGATGATTGTTATGTTTTTGTTTTTATTTTGTAAGGAAACAATAGATTTGTGCATAATACATACTTTTTTCTGTCCCTGTCCCTTTGTGTCTCTTTAATTCCCTCATGACAACATGATGAGCTATTCCAGCAAGGGTGGGTCTTACTGTTGTTTGCATCATATGAAATGTAATAAATGTTTGCAATGAATAACAGGCTAAACCTTGATCCCCAATGTAGACTCCTTTTTTCCCCCCCACCTTTCTTTAATATTAGGTTTTGTTTTTTTTTCCATCAGCAATCAATTGGTGCTTCACACCCGAGTGACTCATAAATCAACAGATTTTTTTTTTCCCTTCATACTGTGAACATTTTCCAAGTTTCAAGCTAGTGAGATGTGGTTCTTTTAAATTCACATGATATTTTTGTGAATTAATAACATTCAAGAGCCTTTATATCTTTAGTTCAGGGGAAGACGCACAAGAAATTTCCAGGGGCAAAAACATATTGAGGCCCTGCAACCTAATCAGTCAAATCTCTCCACACCGAGTTTCATCTTCTAAAGGATAAATCTGAAGTCTTGTTTTTGTTCATTATTTGTTTCTGTAACCAGTATTGGTATCATGGGATTTCTTAACAGCACAAATATAATGTCTTATGTAGAATAAATAGAAACAAGCATTGGTACCCTGGATGTTTTATCACTTTTCTGATAATTCACTGGAGAAAATCTCATTTGAGGTAAACTTTCAAGGGCCAATATCACTTTGTGAGACGAGTAGTTTGTCAAAACAAGTTACAGTCCATAAAAGGTTTACATTTTTATATTACACTTAGGTAATTTTAGACAATACCCAAAAGACAAAACACTTGATTCTGAGAGGGTCAGGTAAGAAGTTTTTTGAGGGATTTTTGGTTCCTTTTTTTTCTTGTAATGGTCCAATTTAGTACCTTTTATTCAAGTAAAAGTGTCAATCCAACAATATTAACTGATATAAGAATATGTAATAAAAATCTTAATTTTAAAAGTAACGTTATCAAAAATGTATTTAGTTAAGGTACAAATCCAAAAATAATGTTGATAAATTACTGTTTGCCAATTTAATATTCAAGTTCAATGATCTCCAAGCTAGGGATTCCTCCAGGAAAACGCAAAATAGATGTATTGGATCATGAGATGACAAATGAGGCAGGGGAAAAATATATATATTTAGGTTACAGTTTAAAAATGCTTAACAAGCAAGAAGGGTAAGAATATTTAACAACTCAAAGATATTCTGAATGTGATGACGGGTATGAAATGAAAATGACTTTTTATTAATAGGTCGCAAGACAGATTGGTTGGCAATGTCCATCAGAATGAGCTTTAGGTTGATGACTGCTCATATGCTCATATGTTCTTGATAAGTTTATATTATTATGATTCATGGCCATCTGATAAAATAAAATGAGCATTAAACATGCAAAAAATCCAAAACAAAACTCCAATTTAAAAACATTGTTAAAAAAAAGAAGAAGATGTTTTCCTCTGACTAAAATCCCCCTGGGTAGGATGTGACGAATATGACAAATATGTAGGCTGCTTGCAATGTAATGTGCCCTGAGATAGCTGTTGTTGCTACCTAAAAATGCAATGATTTGAGTTTGTAACTACTGCCCAAAATTCCCAGATAAAGTAACAAGTAAAAATAGATGAAAAAAACACATTAAAAACCAAAACAAAACATTATATTTACCTAAAATGTAGCCTCCACACAACCCTTAGATGGAAGAAGCATCCCATCCCAATATTAAACAGTATACATTAACATGTTGTGCTACTTGAGTTATTAAACTATCTAGATTTACATTAGAAAGTTTGTGGGAGCATTACGTAACTGTGGATGTAAAAAAAAAAAAACATTTTGCCTTTTTGTATATTATTTAGTTTCAGCACAAGCGTCATACTGTGTAGTGCCACTAGGTGGCGAAGTCGACATGGGAGAGCATATTTGATAGTGTGGATCTCAGTAAATCATACTTATTATAAATAAGAGTCTCCAGTAGAGTCTACAATAGACTCTACTAATAAAATTTCGTTAAATCATTTAATAATTTAAGAAAAATAAAATAAAAATTTTTCAAAAGAGATTTAAAAGGTACATTCAAGAGAAGGAACACAACTGTACAGATCTTTTGAAGCAAGTTTTTTAGTTTCGAAATAGCACATCCAACGCAAATTCAGTCAGTTTAAACTCTTTTCTTTTTGTATTTAAGAATTTCTCCAATGAGTTTATCATAAAAAATGACAGCAACTCAAATAGCTGTGATGAATGTCATTATTATATAATACATTGTTGAGCGTTGATGAATGAAGGAAATGTTTTCATTTTGTTTTCTAAAATATAAATATGCAGCTTTTGTTGTCTTTGGTTATTTCTTCATGTACTTTGTAAGTAGTACCTTTAAAATACAGTTATATTGTCTGAATACATTATAATTTATAACTGGTTTTCTCCCATTGAGTCATCAGGCTTAGTGTAAAGACTGTAACATAAGACTGTAATATTCTCACAGTTCTGTTCTTTTTGTCACCGTCTTTGAACTTAACTTTTCCAGCTGGAGAAGTTGAATGTCTTTCTTGAATGAACCGCAGGACACTTTTTCCAGTTCTGTCCCCACCCTCAACTACTGTATGACTTAAGGTGTCATAAACCTAAAATTCCTATACAGCTGATTATGTAGGGACTGTATTTATAAGCAGCGTATGGGTCATCCATTTTTTTTCCATTTACATTACAACACTCTCCAGAAGAAATATTAGCCATACAGACTCCCACAGCAAAAAGCAGGGAGAAGACAACCAGGACAACATCAGGTGTCCACATACCCCACAGTGATGCTTAATGCCCTTCAGTGTCCCTTCACCTCTCCCTCTGTTTCCTCGTTTCAGGTTTGCACTTTCAGCGATTGGAGCTGACCTTCTAAGTTTGGGCTGAGGTCCGACACAGGTTTGTGCACCTGGTAATGGTCCTGCTTGAAGTACAGTCGGGGTAAAATGCACATCTGTTTTTTTTTGTGTGTGTGGTTGACTTGATATATCTGAGGGGGTTACTGAACATTGGGCACTCAAAGAAGGAACTGCCTGGCCTGAATGCGATGCCTCGGATAATCCTGGGCAAGCTGCCTCAGCGCACGACAAGTTGTCTGTTCCCGATTCAAGTGGCATCTGACGTGGCCTGGAGCAGGAATGTGTGGGGAGGATTATTAGCTTGTGAGATTGTTGTGAAGGAAGAGACTTGAGGAAAATATCAACCAATGCTTTTGTGACGATTGCCAAAAAAAAACCCTTAAATACAAAATTACAACAACAAAACCCAGTTTGGTTTGTGCGTGTGATGATACTGTTCACAGAATCCGTGGTATATTTATATAATATACTATACCATACAAATATAAAGCACTGGTTCAGACAGTTATCATCCTAAATAATATCATATTAAGGAGAACAGAAATAATACAACAAAGCAGATCAGCTAGCACTATTTAACTTACTTTATATGGACAGTGTATTAGCTGTCTGTTGTCTTACCTCAGTCTGTGTCAGTACGGGATGCCAACAGTCTTCCTTCACCATGATTTAAGGATATAAGACACCAGGGGAGGAGATTTGGTATTACTGGGAACTTTTACCCTGTCTTATCTCCATTCACACCTCAACCCACTCACAACAAAACATCAGCAATTAACAAGAAGTGTAGGCTACTCCAGTCATGGGGAAATGCTATCTGCTATTCTATAAAAGAAATAATTCCTGTTAAAGTGCTGGTCAGCTCATGAATTCAACTGAAGTGAGGTTTGTCTTTTGATTGTACGTAAATATAGCTTTATGTATAATCAGGAGCACAATCGAGAATGACAGTGTGTCTCTGAGCAGGGACGTTATGAAATAATATACAGGGCTTTGTTATATCATTAAGGAAATGCAATACCCGATATTCACAGTACAAAGAAAAAAATTAAAGGCGGGGCATGTAAGCGCATACACGTGTTTGTGAAACAGCAGCACAGCCACACGAAGGTAACAGGAAACATCCTGTGTCAGCTTGATTTGTGAGCTCAAGAAGAGATGCTGCAGATAAGATGGGGAAATTTTCTTCTTTCACTGGAAACTTTGATCTAATCTTCGATATCATTTTTGAAGCTCACATCAAACACAGACGAACTCTTTCACAAAGAAACCTTTGTTTTTGCTCGACCCAAAGGGATTTTCTTACTCTCTAGCTTTAACCCTCAAATCCACATCAATAAATCTATTGAAGAGTTTAATTTAAAAAAAGACACGTTCTACAGCTAAAAAAAGGAGACAGAGCAAATACACACGTACAAAATGTGTATGTGATGACACTGATAAAGGGCAGAAGCTTTGACTTATAATGATGGCTCATATGAGTTGTCACCTGACAAGTTCTTCAGTTTGATGCTGCCATGTGTGCCAGAGAGGAGAAAAGCACATTTCTTATTTGTTTCTCGAATTGCAATGTCACTCGTCTTGACTTTAACCCTCAAGAGACTGACTGGGATCATTTATGGATGAACCAAAACACCCTGACTATTATTACTGATGACCACACTGTAATTTTCTGGAGTCACCAGTCCATCTGTCCTTTAGTGTAAAATAGTGCTGTAATAAAAACAAAAACCTATATTACAGAAGAACATCTGCTTTGTGAGAATAAGAAATTAGTAACAGGTACATTTCTGCCTCTATTTCTCCCCATAATTTCCTCTCTCTCTCTCTCTCTCTTGCTCTCTCTCTCTCTCTGACACACTGCTGAAATCCAATAAAGGCAAAATGCAATATGTACATACACTGTGGTAATATATTGAAATGTAGGAGGGAATAGTTCCTGAAAATGTGAGTAAGCAGAAATGTGCATCACTTTTTGCATTCACAGAGCTTAAAGCTTAAGAATTTCCCCCTCACAGAGCTGAAATGCACACACTCCTGAAGCACTTCCAATTTAATTTAAAATGTTCAGAGCGCAGGTACAGTATGTTCAACGTGAAGCCCCTGTTATCAATCGACCAAATGTATGAATGTGAAAAATGATCTTGAAATGAAGTATCAAATTCAATCACGTAAAGCCCGTGGGTTTTCTCAGAGCACGAGCACTGATTTAAGAATAATTGCCACAGCTGACTCTCACTAATACAAGATGGAAAGATGGAAGGCATCGCATATCTTTATTATGGGTTTTTAAGATGAATGTTGTACAATTTAGATGATTTCTAACCGCTCATATGTGAAGAAGCTTAACAGGCCTTCAGTCAGTTACTAGAATCTTCAAAATCTCTAAAGGCACCGAAGCTAATCGCAGTGGACAGTGAAGTAACGTATCCAGTGTCTTCTGACTGCTGACCTATCACCTCTCACTGTATATACTCTACAATCACTTGACACTTTCTTTCTTTTTTTTTAATTCATATTTTAGTTTGACAGCTGAACATAATAAACATAAATAATAAAAATACATATCACAATATCATCAGTTCTCTGTCCATTTCTTATTTAACTTAGTAAACTACATACAGAACTAAATTACAAAAGAAAAGAGAGAGAGAGAGAGAAAAAGGGGAGGTGCCTAAAGACTAAAAACTTAACTTGGACAACCAATAAAAAAAAAAAGAAAAACGTATCCCCTCATCTATCTAACAGTCCTCTCATCTATGTACTTCAAAAAGGGACCCCAGACCTGATTAAAAATATCTTCTCTTCCCTGAACTCTATACGTGACCTGTTCATATAATGCCATTTTGGTCATTTGTTCAGTCCATTCCTTTAAACAACACGGATTAGTTGACTTCCAGTGCCTCAGTATTATCCTGCAACCTGTCAAAACAGCCAACCGCACCCACCGACCGTGTCTTTCAGTAAGACCAACACTGTCAGGCAACAAGCCCAGGACACGTAAAGCAGCTGATTTAGAAAGGTTAAAATGAAACAGCCCATTCAAAAGACTAATAATCCCATTTCACATGTGGTCATTTTTCCCACATGCATATAACATATGAATTAATGTCCTGACTTCTTTCTGACATTTCCAGCAGGTACCATTATCAGCTAGATTCAACCTAACTAGTTTACTGGGGGTCCAATAGCCTTCCCAAAGTCTTGACATTAACCCTGCTTAAAATTTGTTTACTATGCCAGGAAACCAACCAATTTAAATGAACTTTACCAAATCTGCCAAGAAGAGTGTTGTGATATCCGGCAGACAGAAGCTTGTTGATGGCTCTCAAAAGCTAATGAGGTGCAACTTGCTAAGGTACATTTAACCAAATATTCGTGAAAGTGTATATTTATATTTACAACTTTGACCCTGTGCAGATTAGAGAAACTTTAACAAACTTGTGAACCCAATTTTTATAAATGAATTAAACATATATGCTGCACAATCACGCCACCCTGGGGAAAAGATGACAACAGCATTTATCCTCATGATGAGTGTATGACCACAACTGCATATGTCAGTAAATTTAAGAGGGTGATAACAGGCATGACTGTGCCAGTACCAATATTCATTAATACCAGCAGAAGTTATCATCATTATTATTATCAATAGTGCCAGTTCTAGTAGAAACAGAAGAAACAATACATTTTATGATTTAAAGTTTGAAAGTAAAAACAGTCTGTCACTTTGTGTCTCCTGGCTTCCACCCTGATTGTCTTCACTTCCTTTCTTTATGTAAAACGTATTTTTAGTTGCAGCTTACGTGTGGAGCCTCAAGCTGGACTGTGGCCACAGTCAGAGAAAGACAGAGACCGTGTTCATTCAAACAGAAACAAAAGATTCAAGAAACAAAAACACAGATATGATACGATAAACACCGTCATTGTTTGGGACCTTCTAAATATAACTTTTTTTTCTTTTTTTTTTGTTGTTGTTGAAGGAGTACGTCAGAGATGAAGCGTGGCATTCTTGTTCCTTTTTATAGCTAAAATAGTCTGTCCCTGAACATGACCATGGTTGTTTGACAAAATGATGGAAACTATTTAAGCTAGTTTTGTTTCTCATATTAACATGACTAAAACTGGTCTGGATTCCAGTGATGGGAAGCTGCTGCCTAAATAAAATACAGCCGGTATTAATATTGATTGGTAGAGCAAGTATTCAGACTGTTTTCTTATAATTAAAACACCGTCAGCACAGTAAATTTCCAAACAGAAATAAATGTATAAAATGATCTTTTAAAGTCTGCCTGTTCTGACCAGCTTTTAAACTGTGTGTTTATATTGTATTATTTTTCCTGTTAAAACTAGTTACTTTTTCATTCCGCAAAAATGTAAATCATTTATGTAATATATTTATATAATCATTTATATCATCTGATTTAAATGAGTAAATGTCCAAAATTTCCATCTAAATATAGAAATGTAGTTGCATGACAAGAAATAAAACACCACCAGTGCCAGTTGTCATTTACACCTTTCCCCAGATTAAACACAATATTTGTCCAACCAACAGTCCAAAACTCCCCAAATGCTTACTTTAAAAATGTAAATTAAAAGGTTTTTAACTATATATTAAAAAAAAACCCAACATTTTCTGATGATATAGAGTTTAATAGCATTTGAATGCAATGAGACAGACGATCAAATGGATAATTAAAAAGTCTATTTCTAATCACTTGGGGATCATCTATTTATCGAACGACTCACTGAGTTAAACATCAGATTCAGTGTTTTCATTCACGGTGAAGGTCTATTTGTTTCATTTTGCATAAATAAAATAAACAGTTTGCAATATTGGCTAACTCCCAATTATTTTAAACATCTTTGTTTCCAACAATAACACAAATGTAAGAATTACTTACACGTTTAATTTAATTTATAAATAATAAAATAGTGACAGAACTTTCTACTGTGAAAATGTTGAGAGGGCATTATTTCATTTGAACAACAGAGATTACAAAGACATTTGAAGTTCTATTGTAAGAAAGTTTCTAAGAAACTTCTACTAAAGTTTTGCCCTCAGTTTCCTTGTTGTGAAAGAAAGAAATAATCTGATATATCAAAACAATATCTAGTTTTACACAAGAATTGACCCAAAACATAAGAAAGAAAACTCTAAGAAGAACACTAAGGACCTGTACCTTTAAAACTTTGCTGCACTTTCTTGACTAAAAAAGCACAAATGTTGGTTGAATAATGCAAGAAAATTACATTAGAATCACACATCTCTGTCTGATTGAAGTTACAAGACAAAACGGAACACTTTCCATTCATGGATCACCTGCATATCTGGCCTAAGTAGGTCAAAGTCGGAAAATTGTACCAGTAATCAAGCATGGCTGTGACTTTTGAGTGGTATCATTTATTCTGAAGCACATGGGTTTTCAAATGAGACACTGATCTCCTGAGATCAATACAAGAATTATTCCAAAAAAAGGCCCTGAGAGGTTATTCCCTACACTGGCTTTTAATTCCAATCTGAATAATTGCACTATTATGTTTGGATATGATTTTGTCATGTAGTGACACTACAGAGAAAGAGAGCCTGGAGAGGTGGATGCATGCTTTGAAAAGCAAAGGAATGAAAGTTCGATTACATTGTAGGGCCTACCTTACAATGTAAAGCGCCTTGAGGCGACTGATGTTGTGATTTGGCGCTATATAAATAAAATTGAATTGAATTGAATGTGTGTGAATGAGAGGGAGACGCTAACAGTGAGGCTAGAAGGAGTAGAGATAGTAAGGGTAGATGAGTTAAAATAGAACCATAGAAATGGGCAGTGCATAAGAAATGGCAAGAAGAGAGTGTAGGAAAGGTGTGGCAGATGGAGATGAGTGTCAGGTGGAAAAGAGGAAGATCAGTGAGAAGATTCACAGATGTAGCATGCTGGATAGGGTGAGATAGAGGCAGATAATCCACTGTGGCGACCTGGAAAGGGACCTGGATGATGAAGAAGAAATCTTTGGTATAATTTTGGCAAACATATGAAATCATGCTAGTTGTGCAAAATTATCTACTTTAAAATATTTGAGGCGATAAAGCTCATAGCATGTTTGGCAGCTGAACATTTGCTCCATTTTGCTCCGATATTTCTCTTCCGCTTTTGTGTCACCTTTTTCTAGCCAACAGTCTTGTTAATGTTTCGGAAAGTGAGGGCTACACAAACACTGAAACACTGGAAGCTATTTATAGTAGGTGTTTGTGAGTGTGGGGATGTGTCCTTCACCACTGCTGTGAACAATGCTCTGTGCCAGACTCACAAACACTTACATCGAAGAGGGAACTCAGTTAGTGTGGAGACCAGTATACATGCATATAGACTAACACATAAGCACACGGCACATGTGCATGAAAACACACAGGTAAACAGAATTACACGTGCAAAGTCAGAGAGAAGTGGGAGCTTTGCATTTGCGGCCTCTATGTTTTGTAACTGCAAAGGAAAACTCACAGGCTTTCAGTTATCCAGATCGTGGTAGTTTTAAATGCTTAAGTTGAAGGCAACTGGACTTTTTTTTTAAGTAAACAATATTCATTTAAACAGCACTTACAAAATTATAGCAATCACAAAACTGCATAATTATTATAATGTGAACAGAGCAGCACAAGAATCAAAGACAAAGTTTCCACTGAACCTTTGTTCAGACTGAAGTCCCAAAATAAATAGATATTATAACAGCTTCAAGAACCAAAGAAGTCCACTAGCCTTCAGCTCAAGTGCTTAAGACCGTGTAAGGTATGCCTTTGTAGTCTATTCTCAGTCTATTCACATCCATGTCAACAAAATCCACATTTTTAAGGAGCCTCGTGTAAGTGCAGTTGAATTCTCCGAACACTGTACTTCCCTTTTTCTGACTTGTTGTTAATCCTCCTTAATATCTTTACTTAACTACATGATGTTTTCCATTAAAGTCAAGGAAAAATTAATTAGTTGAGAGATCTCTTTCGTTCTTCAAATAATTGCCCAGACAACCTTAAACTAAATCAACAAATCCAAATCAACCTTATAGCCCTCCCTTCAGACCCACTCCTGCAGAAGGAAAACCTAGAGGAAAAGAAAGGAGATGGTCCACAAGAGCAGTCAGAATATATATTATAAAGCATAACTAATCTGGAGTAATAATGACGCAAATCTTTGTAAATGTTCAATAAGGATGATTTACTAAAGAGACATAGAGATATAGATGTGGACACAGGTCAAAACATAAGTACAAATAATAGTTGAACTCTGTGTCTCACAGTGTGCAAGCAAGTATAATTGCTTGGTGAGTTCTGCAATATGAAAAATATATATAGTTTTTTGGAGGAGGTGTTATCAACTGACAGTGTCATAATATGCCCAATGGCATATTTAAAAGCCAGATCAAAAACACCAGCAGAGGGCAGTACAGGAAGCCAGCTGAGGGTCATAAGCTCTTCTAAATCTTTTTTTTTGTATTTTTATTTATTTATTTATTGTTGCTGTGACTGGACGAAACAAAAAGGGCTATATTTTTACACTCTGATATCATACTTTGATTATGATTATTATCAATAATAATGACCGGACAGTTTGTGTATAGGATCTCCTGCCTTTTCCCTTTACTTTGCCATCTGGTGCCACTGCTTTCAGTCACTGAATTTTAAAAAGTTAATCAAAATGCTATAATATTTGTTAAGATAGTATCAGTTAGATAAGATAAAGTTCAAGTAAAATTTAAAAGGCTACTTGATCTTCTTCTTCTGGTTTACAACAATTGCACTCATTCATAATTAGAGAGGGTCAGATCCCTTCAGATAAAGAGAAGACTGGACTACTACTATTACAGGCTTGATAAAGCTAATTAGCTGGAAAATCGGTTTGGTTGACTGCATGAGTTAAAAACACTACCTTAATATTTCTTTACATTTTTAAATCTATCTGTAAGTATTCTGTCATAATGCCAACAAAACACTGGAGGCAAAAGAAGCCCATTAGAGCAGTGACCAGTTAACAGATTTTGTTGAATGTAAACAGGTCATGAGACTCAAAGCTTGGGAACCACAGTTTTTTTATAGAGTTGAGCTGGGATTCTGCCAGAGAGGAGAGATGTCTGAGCAAGGCTAGTATCTGGCCACAACAAACCAAGTGATTCATAATTCTTTCCAATTGTTTGACGTGAGTTTGACATGAGTTAATTCTGTCTTCTTAGCAAACAGGCCAAGAGGAAACCAGAGGGTGAGCAGGTAAGAGGGCAGTGGAAGTTGTGCTGACCTGGAAGTCCAGGTCCAGAAACGTTGATTTTTCCCTTGTGGGTTTAAATTAAATTAAACTAAATTCAGTTTCATGCATAGTGATGTCAAATCACAACAAGTCCTCAAGGCAAAAGTCAATCAGATGACCCGCTATGAGTTATTCTATAATAGTTCTGTGTTTCTGGAAGCTATGCTTGTCTTTTATATACAGTATAGTTTAACGTAATTATTCACAGACTTGATCGGCTGTTTTGATTAGTTGTAGTTTAATATTTTCTTCTGTGCCCTGTATCTTCATGGAGATTGAGTGTGCTAACAAAGCCCATAATGGAGCGATAACATTATCTGGCATCAGTAATCAAACATTACTCAGCTGTGTTTCTAAGTCACATGAGCGTGAGGCAAACAATCTGCCTGCAAGTCTGTCAGATTTCACCACTCTGTGCCGATGTGCTGCGACATCATTAACTGAGGTGATCATAATCTTTTGCTTTTTTTGGTCTATTAAAGTTATCTGTGCATATGTGTGCCTATAGGAGGAGCTATTTTATATACATCTGCATCTTTAAAACTAGATTTCTCTTCAGTTATTTAGCCTGGAAGGAAAAAGAAGCATCTGCTAGATGACAAATGAGGTTCAGGTGCATATGATTCTGTCCTGCTCCACCTTAATTATGATATTACACTGTAGAAAGCACTTTTAGGTCAGCTCCTGTCTTTTATACTGTATTTGAGCACAATGTTCTAAAAAGTTCTCTGTATGGGTACGGCACACAGGAAAAAAGCTGAGAAGGCATTTTATACTCTTATCATGTCTACAATTGTGGAGCAGTAGCTGCAGAACTACTGGTGTGGCAAGGATAATGAAAAGTTGTGAAGGGTCATTTATGTGTTTTTCTGCATAACTATTTTAAATATTACACACCTACAAATTTATTCTATTATATGTTTTAGATATATTTTTTAAAAGCACGGAAGTGACAAAGGAATAAAAATGTCTGTAAAATAAATAAAAACAAACAAACAAACAAACCCTGACTGAGGAATTCACCGTGATTTGTTGTTGATCAAAGTAGTACGGAGTAATCAGTACATACATATTTTGATGTTTAAGTGACACTTTATGTAAAACATAAATCAGTCAAACATTTTAGCTAAACATTTGGTCATTGTAGTCAATAAAATACAGTTGGTGTCACGTGTTTACTCTCATGGGCATGAATGTCATGGTAATTCTGACCTTCTAATGATTTCTTTGAACTGTTCTTTTTCCAGGGTGAAATGATTATACGGCATACATTTTTAATGACTTTAGTGAGTCAAATATACAGATACACCTTTGGGTGCACAAGCCTGAATTTATTTTGGATATTTATTTTGGATATATATATATACATGGCAATTCTCACTCTATTAAGCTAAGCAAATTAATATCTGCCAGAACACAATTAAAGATGCTTATCTAATACACTATGAGCATTGCAACCCAGTCAAGCGTGGCCAGCAACAGTGTTGTCAACGTTTTTTATTCGCTTGCAAAAATGGGTACATTTTTGGGTACAGTGTTGGTCAAGTTACTTGAAAAAAAAGGAATTAGTTACTAATTTCTGATTACTTCTCCAAGAAAGCAATCCTGTTACTTTACTGATTACTTTTCCAAACGTAATTAGTTACTTTATTACTTAGTTACTTTTTAAAAACACGATACACAAATCGAATACATAATAAAGCAATAAATCTTTCAGCCCAATTCTAATTTTTTTGCATATAAAATTTAATCAAGTGGAAAGCTTGTTTTATTAGTTTTAATCTTTTAACTTTATGCACATTGCATCAAGCGAAAATGAAATTATATGCAACAGTTTTGACTTGAAGAACTTTTCTGTTTACACTCACTCTTTCAAATAGATGCAAGTAAAACACAGCAAAAAATAAATAAAATTGAAGACTCAGCGGCACTAAGTCCGGTCGCTTTTAAACAAAATCATAGTTTAGTAACAGTATGTGTGCTTACGGGAAAGTAACAGTAATCTAATTACTTTTTTGCAAGTAATCCCTTACTTTACTCGTTACTTGAAAAAAGTAATGGGATTACAGTAAAGCATTACTTGTAACAACCCTTATTCTGATTTAGCAAAGTTAGGGGGTGTTGTCTTACTATTGTAGTAGTGGGGAGAGTCTCCTAGTGGGTGTGTAAATGCAGCGGCAGCCAATACATGCTGCTCATGTATCTGTTCAGAGAGACCTTACCATTGTAACGGGCTCGCATGGGCGACTACCTAACCCCGCACATGTATGTATGGACTCAGTAGAGCCGTGGAGACCTGGCTTGTATGTTCTTATGTTGCTAATGACAAATTTAAAAGAAGACATTCTATTAAATTAATGCTTAGATATGCATAAAACATTTTTAATTATAATGCTTGTTAAATAAAAGAATTTATTTCTTGTGAAATCCAAAAACTTTACACTCTCATACTATCTGCACACACCAGTCAGTGGGATCTTCCAAGAAAAGTGGTGCTATTGAACTCACGAGTCAATCAGAGGTGATTTCATATTTGTTGATCTCTAATCTAAAATATAACCAGTGAATTAGGTTTCTAGCACAAGTTGCCAAGGCAGAAGTACCCCAGTGAAAAGTCTTTAACAGTGGAAACCCCAGTTTAACCCTGAAGTTACCTGGATAATCCCTCTTTGTAGGGGGATTATCCAGGTAACTTAGCTCAGCGTTGCTGTGTGTGAGGATGTCCAGTGACAAGGGTCAGGGCTCACTCTGTAGTGTGGTACAACCAGCTTCCATTGAAAAGACAAAAAAGTGCATAAGCTTGTTAGCTTTAATCACACAGTCTGTGCATTTTAACTGCAAAGCCCTCTGTTGTATCTCGGTTACTCTTGGCCAGCCACATATGAAGCCTCTTATCAGTAATCTTAATGGTTTACATTTTATTAGCTATAACTTGCTCTTTCAGCTTGCTAATAACGTTAATAACCCTTCGACTTTCTCTCCTCACCTCCACCCTTATTTGGCTATACTAAGTATTTACAAGGGCTCTTGCACTGCGTTACTTACTGCAAAGCACCCTGGACCTCGACCAAGAGTAACAAACACAAACTATCTTTCATGTCAGCAGGCTCCGGTATCTTTTTTCCTTCTTTTTAGGCCCAACCCTCTGGTGAATCCATTGTTTGTTGCTTTAAGAGGAGATGGCTTATAATTCATCAGTGGAACACACTAAACCCTTGTGGCCTCTCGACATTTCAGCCCGCTGTTGTACTCAGTGATTTCAACACCTGACATGTGAAAATACTTGTCGGGGTTGGATGTGATTCTGCTGTTGATAACGATCTGGGAATAGAAAAGAGAGAAAAGCGTGAGTTCAAGCGCTTGTGTCAGGACTAAGATGATGTTCTGTGTGTTGTCACAGTGCGTGTGTGTTTGTGTGTGTTTGTGTGTGTGTAGGACAGTATATCAGATTGTAACAGATACAATTGTTCAGCTCCTGCCAGCAAAGACGCCCACTTCCTTCCTCTGTCGTTGCAGGATGTCCTGAATATGATGGCACACATCCATTGATGGTGGATGGCACCCAGTAACAACAGAAGATTATTTGTGTGGGTTTATTTTAGACCTTTGTGTCAAACACACGTGCCCCATTTGATCTAAAGTGTCTGACATTTGATGCATTAGACCATTTGTTGGAGTTTCCTGGTGCCATTTTCTTTTAAATATTTAGAAAAAATTTTTTTTTTTACTTTGAATTACAGTCTGAAAACTGTACATAAAAACTTCACGTCACAACAGGTCTACAGATTTGTGGTACTGAAATCTTTAACTGCTACTGCTGCTGCCTATTCCACTTGGATCCTTTAACTTGTTTGCTTGACACCCCCTGTTTCAGATCCTCGTAACAAGAAGAAATGGTTGGTGAATCAGCTCTGCATCACGCCCTGCCTGATCATAAACTGACCATCTCCTCCAGCTGTTTTCCTTCTCACTTCTATCTGCATTACAATCTAAAAGCCTCCTTTGGATTCAGATGGACCTCGGCTCTCTCAGTGCGTCACACAAGCACAGCTTGGAAATGAGCCAAACAAACAGACATATTCATAATAATGGAAATCAATTTAGATGCACAAAGCAAAAGCACCTGGAGAGATTTCATGCACCTGGCTTTCTTTACAAAGCACTCATTTTCATTCCTGTGGGAAGCTTTTGAAAATCTTTTTTCTTTCTTTTTCGCAATTTAAATGTTATTGTTCTGGGCTATTACGGAGGTTTAACTAGCTCAAGCTGCTGTATAGTTACACTGCTGACACACTATCCCACAACAATTTCAGGGAGCTTGAAAGAAGCTTTTGAGAGCCCTCATTTTGTGTGAATTTTTATATTTTACCACATAGCCTCATATCTCCAGCAGGTAACAGCAGGATGAAGTTTCTAAGCTGAGCATACCACAGGGGACCCAGGCAAAAAATTTTATGCACCTGCCGCAGTGCTGGTTTTATCTATTTATTTATTTTTTTACAAGGAGTGCTTATTTAAGCTGATTTTTATGAGCAGAGGAGGCTGGTCCACAGAGAGAGGAGGTTGAGATAAAATACAAAGAGTAATTGGATAAAACAAATCATTACAAAATGTCAGTATCACTTATTAAATACTTTTTACTTTTTTCAGTTATTGAATTTCTGAATGCCCCAACAGCAACACCTGCTGGTAGGTAAGAACAGGGTAGTCCGGAAGAGGAGGTCAGAACTACTGTATATCTTCTAATAGTGTCCTGTCTCTTATTGACGCCCGTTTCTAATAAACGCCGGTTTGAAAACATGTCACGACAAATAGATGCCGGTCTCCAATAGTAGCCGGGCGACCTTCATCCCGGAAGTCCCTCTGCGCTGTCTTCTTCTTTTTTTTCTTTTTAATTTTATTGGCGGTTGGCAAACAACTGAATGGTGCATTACCGCCACCATGGAGTGTGACTGAAACATCGCTCAAAAAACCCCAAAACAAAACCCCTCCGCGGTCCTCCCGCGTTTCATCACTCAGCCAGCTGTTTCCAATCAGCCGTCATCTACGACCAGCAGCATTTAAGCTGGATGCAGCGACCATCAAAGTGGGATTATTACACTAAACTGGAACTGTCTGCTAGCGAACCTGCTAACTGTGATTTTCTGGTCTTTTACTTTCTCTTGAGGAGAGTTGGGCGGACAGAAATTTAGTGCACAAGTAGTGCACTACTTGTGCACTGGGCTACCACAGACAAGGAGACACTCGGGAGCAAAGGAGGAGCACAGTTGGGAACTGCATTATTTGTGAACTGTTGGAATATGTTTTAGAGCACTGTAAGTAAAAGCACTGTCTTTTCACCTCAGTCTAAAAACCGCGCCTGGGTCCTCTTTCCCTCTCACTTCCAATTCCGAGAAGGAAATAAGAGCCGGTCTCCAACAACCGCCGGTCTCTTTTAAACGCCGGGCCGGCCGAATAATTTTTTGACTACTAATGGAAAATATACGGTATACGTCCTTCTTAGGGTGGGTTCTCTTCCTAAATTTAACACACTTCTGGGTCGTTTTAAAAAATGTTTTTCATGGTGATATGCCATTACGAGCAGTAACAGTAACAGAATAAACTATTTAAGAAATACAATATGTTACAGATTTTACAAATTTAAGAAACGGCACTAACGGCACTAATATATACAATATCACTCAATTATAAATATCAAGAATTAACAGAGGTGATTATAAATACATTTCAAGAATATTGACAAGAATATCACAGAGTATAAAAGAATATGTGCAAAAGGGGTGTTACTATTGCAGTGTTTAGATGGAGAAGTTGTAGAGGGAGATGGCCACGGGAGATGATTTCCTGTGTCATTCAGTGGAGCTTTTTGGTAATCTCAGTCTCTCACTGAACGTGCTCCTGTGACTAGCCAGCACGTCATTGAGTGGGTGGGAGTTTTTATCCAGCATCGTCTTTATCTTGGACAACATCCGCCTCTCAGACACCACCTTAAGGGTGTCCAGCTCCATCCCCACAACATTACTGGCCTTGCGGATCAGTTTATTTACCCTGTTGGCATCTGCAACCCTCAACTGCTGCCCCAGCATGCAACAGCATAGAGGATAGTGCTGGCCACAACAGACTCATAGAAAATCCTGAGCATTGTCCAACAGACGTTGAAGGACCTCAACTGCCTCAGAAAATAGAGACGACTCTGGCCCTTCCTGTAAAGTGCAGTGGTGTTTTTAACCCAGTCCGGGTTTTGTCTATGTATACTCCAAGGTATTTATAGTCCACCACAATGTCCACATTGATCCTCTGGATTGAAACAGGGGTCAAGGTTTTCCTGGTCTTCCTAAAGTCTACAATCAATCCCTTGGTCTTTGCCACGTTGAGCTGTAGATGATTCTGCTCACACCACGTCCACCACAGCCCGGTACTCTGACTCATCACCCTTGCTGATGCATCCAGCCACCACAGAGTCATCAGAAAACTTCTGAAGATGGCAGGTTTCTGTATTGTGGCTGAAGTCTGTGGTGTAGAGGGTGAAGAGGAAGGGGTAGAGGATGGTCCTTTGTGGTGCCCTTGTGTTGTTGATCACCTTGTCAGACACACAATGTTGAAGACGCACATATTGTGATCTTCCTGTCAGGTAATAAACAATCCAGGACACCAGAGAAGCATCCACCTGCATCGCTGTCAGCTTAGCGCCCAGGATGATTGGCCTGATCGTGTTGAATGCTCTGGAAAAGTAAAAAACACATGACCCTCACAGTGCTCACAGGCTGGTCCAGATGGGTGTAGACACGAATGAGCAGGTAGATGATGGCATCCTCAGCTCAGAGGCGGGGCTAGTGGGGATCCTAATGTGGTCTGACTACGGGTCAGAGCTGGTCCAGGATGAGTCTTTCCAGGGTCTTCATGACGTGGGAAGTCAGTGCCACAGGCCTGTAATCTTCAGACCGCTGAGGTGACACTTTTAAAGTTAAATCATTTGTTAGACAGCAGCCATCTTCAAATTCACTGTTTTTATTTCAGAAGTCTGACCCCAGAGGCAAAAACACGTTCAGTATGTTCAGTCAGTTTGTGCAGTAGTGATTACATAACAGCTAAGTTATATTTACAATGAAGAGATAACAAAGCAGGGCAACAGATAGGCATGGTAATTAATTACGGAGGAAATGATTTATGGTACTATTATATGATCTGTAGCTGCAGAGATGCAATGGTTTCCTTCAAACACAGAGTGACATCTTTATCCAAACTTCTGCCTTTATTGTGTTGGTCCTGTTTACATGTGGAGTCAACCTCATGTGACATCACCTAGAAACTAAAAGCTAGCTCAATGCTAGCTAGGAATAAGCTGAGGAAGAATCTTTATTCAGTTGTAGCCATTTTCCATTTTTTGGGATATATTTTCTTCTCTTATTTGAAGTAGAAAATTATGGAAATTTAAATTATATCGCAGGTTTATTAAATTAGTCAAGGGCAGCTTTCATGCAGCGTGCTGACTGATCTGTTATCCCCACTGTGAAGTAATCTAAGCCTGATTGACTGAAAGTGCAAAAATCCACTGGGATCGCTGGCTGATAACTGAAGACTGAGTTGGTTAAAGAAGCCCTGAAAATGATGAATGCTTGAATTTGAGACTAAATAAATGAATTTTTGTGCATTCTTTACTTGCTGCCAGCTATATTCTCAGTCGTGGGTTTAACCGTTTAATGTGCCAAATGTCAGACAATTTCCAGACCCATAGAGGGTCGTTTTAGGATGATGTGTAACTGTAAGAAAGACTAATAACAACAATGACAAGGAAAGCAGGAATGGTGAACTTAGTTATTAAGAAAGCAGTAATCAGTAGCCACACATGCCATTTGTCTGAGATGACATTTTTAGTGAGAGATATTTTCTGCATTTATCAGAGTTTTTCATTGTACTTTGATACTTATCTTTAAACCTGAGCAGGAGGATTGATTTGATTTATGTACAGGTCCTTTAGCTGCTCTCCCATGTGTCAGTGAATGAAAAGTATTTTAGGTCATCGGCTGTCTCATTAGCCTTCTATTTAAATCACATGGTCAGTAAGGAATGATAATAAGCTGCGTCCTAGCCCAGAAAGACATTGGGCAGTAAATAGTTTCCTCAGCAACGTGACAAGTGTCTGGCTAAGAAATACGACAGACCAAAATTCAAAATATCAGGGGATCAGTGCCTTTTTGTGCTGGCAGCCAGTTAATCTGACACTTTGATGAAAAATCAATAGAGGGGAGAAAGCTGTTTGGCAGCTGCATCTTAATGGTGCTGCTGCCTGAGTTGAAAACAAATTACAGTGTATCACATTTAAATATCATGTTATATAAAAGCCTTCTTCATATGTGGTTTTGATTTTGTGTAATTTATTGTCTTCATGCCATTAGCACAACTCTCTTTTTTTTGTGGATTATGGCTTGCTTGGATCTAATATGATTTTACCAAATCTGGAATAGTTGACAGCTTCCACTCTGTGCTTCCAGTTTAATAGGAAGTGCTTGGTAATAGAGAATGAATATGGCCCTGTGGAAACACTTTCTGTTTGGGCCGTTTTCAATAGATATCAACTGACATATTTTAATGGATGGTTAGCGCCCTAGAACCATCTCTAGGGTTTACAAAAAATGATCACAAAAAGAGAAAATATCATCTCAAACTGGTTTCATGTACTCAAATGATCTCCACATTCACCAGATCTAATCCAAGAGAGCACCTTCGGGATGTGGTGGGAGATTCTCATCAAGGCTGTACAGCTAAATCTGTAGCAACGGTGTGATGCTACCATCTCAATATGGAGCATAATCTCTGGCGAATGTTTTCATAATCTTGTTGAATCTACGCTGCCGTCTGAAGGCAAAAAGGGTCCAACCAGTACTAACTAGTTGTACCTAATAAAGTGACCCATAAGTGTCTCATATTGTCCATTTCTTCACGTACATTTTCCAACAGTGTCGTTCTTGAGCTTCCTTTCTCCTCTGCCTCTCACATTGTTTCCATCCCTTGCTTGCTGTACCCTATGAAGTGATTTGTATAGGTTACATTACACAAATATACACAGTTCTGAGTTGTTGTCTTTAAGAAATCTTATGCTGCAGTTGTGTTTACCCTTCTGCTTCCACTGGCTGGTATTATGAATTATTCTGTAAAATGTGTTTTCCTGAGTGAAGGTGTTTGTGAAGAGGTTAAATGAGATCTACAGATTGGTTCTAATTAGGTGAAAACTGTTATTCAGTGAATTCTATACTTGGCTGCGGACACACACCGTAGAGAAACAGGACACTGGGAATTTAGTTTAAGATTTCAGATATACTGTAAGTGCAATGGCTCTCAGTAGACCAGCTCTGGTTTTATTTTGATCCTGGGCTGAGAAATGTGGTTTTGGGCCATAAAACACTGCACTGTTGTCTTTAAGATCCCTTAAGTGTAAAGTATATCGCTGTAAATACATCACTGACATA
This sequence comes from Pelvicachromis taeniatus, assembly GCA_015108175.1. Lineage (NCBI taxonomy): Eukaryota > Metazoa > Chordata > Actinopteri > Cichliformes > Cichlidae > Pelvicachromis > Pelvicachromis taeniatus. The sequence continues at coordinate 24,798 of VURO01026196.1, forward strand.
TTGTAACCTGTTAAGTTGACTTTAGCTTAATTGAAATCACACAGTTCCTGGTGTTTCTGGCCAGCATCCAGTGACCTTCTGTTTTAGTTTTGCTTTGGAAACTCTTGAGCAAAGATTAGCTGGTAAATGCTCCAATATGTTCATCAGCTAGTTGCTCGCTTTGCTCTTTGGTGCGTAATGACAGATATTTGTTCGAGCCATTATTAATATGTAGATTCTGAATAATTCAGCTTATTCAAGTGTGAGAGGATTCTTTGTCACAGCAGCTCCCTTTCAACTCTTCCTGGAAACATTAACAGCTTGGCACATTTGGATATGGCTCGATCTTAAAGTCATTCCACAGATTTTCTCTGGGATTCAAGTCTGGGCTTTGAGGCCACTGAAGGACTTTCACATTCCTGTTGTGAAGCCACTCCAGCGTTGATTTGGCAGCGCGTTTGAGTCCTGTTGGAGGAGAAATTTATTGGCCACGCTCTTAGGCCCCTGGCAGTCAGAAACATGCTCTTCTTGAGATTTGCCTCCATTTGGATTCCTGCATTGTTCCTTTGGACCTCTGGCCAAGTCTCTCCATCCTCTCCAGCCAAGTCTGAAGCTGCACCATCATGCTGCGAGGTATAGATGGTCTTAGAGGTTTGATCAGCTCTGCCCAGTTCCAGCAGACATAGCACTTTGATTTGTATTTCATCAGATCACAGTGTTTCTTTTTTCTTCTTTGTTCAGTCTATGCTTTCACAAACTCCAGGCTGCTGCCATGTGTTGTTTTTCAGGTGAGCCTGATTTTCTCAAAGGCCGGTGCTACAGTATTAGTTTCTGGTCTGGCAAGAAATTCCAGCCTGAATGAAGAACGCTCAAGACTGGCCGGATCGTCATCAAGTTGTTGGCTATCTTGAGGATTGAGGTCTCTCCTTGGCAGGTTGCTTGATTAGAGCAACAAAAGGAAGGAATGACAGTTTAAACAGTCCAGAATACGTCTGATAATTAAATTTTTTCTTGGTTTGAGTTACTGTTTATCCCAAAACCCTCTTTATAGTTTAATTTTATTCTCCATATTACAAATTCTTTATACTACTTACAACATAAAATTTAGACATCAGTCAATCAATCAAATCATCTTGTCTGGTCTGACGAGTCTCACCTTTGCGTGACCACAGTCTCATCCTGGTGAAAACACACATCACAAAGCTCAGATCCTCTCAAAACTGGTTTCTTGACCATGACAATGAGTTCATTGTACACAAATGATCTCCGCAGTCACCAGATCTCAACCAAATGGGAGATTCTCATCATGGAAGAGAAAGCTGCTGTATCATGTCAGTATGTATCAGAATCTCTGTGGGATGTTTCAGCTTCTCGGCCCAACAGCAGGTACGAGCTAAGTGTAACTAATGAAGTGGCCAGTGAGTGCATATTCCAGCTTGTAATTTTGGTCAATTCTTAATTCAGTGATGTTAAACAGTCAGCTTGTTGACAACTAGTCAATGTGAATTATAGACATAGCTGTTATTAATACCGTAAAATCTGAACTAACAAATTATTGTCAGTAAAGTCAATTTTTTTGAGCCTGGAGAATTTATTGAAATTTCTGAGAAATAATATTTATATTTTTTGCATAAGTTACATGAGTTTCTATTCGCAAAGTCACAAATGCTACACACGTGAATGTTTTTGCCGTATTAGATCCACTGTGATCTGTCTATTGAATTGGAAATGTGACAAAAGTAGACTCACTGTATGCAGAAAAACATGAGAAATTGCTGAAATTGCACATATTTTGTTTGATTCGAGAGCCTCGACTTTTCCTCCTTTTGATACCTGCAACAAAAAAAAATTCCCTGCAGACTCTGGACTCGCACTAATTAGCAAATGTTAGCAGGCCTGTGTAGTCTCACAAAGCTGCTTGTATGGTTCTAGCTTTTTATTTATTCAACAGCGGAAAGGAAATTTTTACTCTACTAACTCTCCTACGGTTTATTAGCATAGCAGCAAAAACCTCATAAATCAAACTATCAAATACAACTGAGTTTACTGTGACACTGCAGAAAGATTTTTATTATGACCTTTGACATTTCTCTACTCGTCTACACATAAGTTTTAATTTTGGTGATTCTAGATTTCTTTGGTAATAAGAAAGTAAGTAAATGCTGATAATTATGGTAGAAAAGGTTAGCCTAGCTTTTGTCAAAGTGATATTCTATTATTGTTTCAGCTGAAAGCTGGTATTAAAAATCTAATCTGGAGAGAATATTTCTGCTAAAGCAGGGGTAAAATAAAGATCTTTGTTAAATCAGCCGTGTTTGTGTAATGATCAGAGAAGCAGAGAGTTTAATGTACACAGAAAGCACTGCTTTATTGACTGCACTGGACTGGACTGGTCTGGACTGGGTGGGATGGGACTGAGACTCCATCAGATGAAGTTGGGAGGAGGAAGGGAGCAGACTGGGTTGGGTTTGGGTGGGGAGGCATGGGGTGGGGGCAGGGGCATAGTGGGATGCAGCCATCATTAAGGCAACACAAACAGCATGCAGATACAGTCACAGGAAACATCATCATCATCATCATATTGCTTTTCAAAGTCTCGCTTAAAACATCGAAATTGTACAAAAAGGAAGAAAATAGGTTTTTTGCACTAATGAAAAATACATTTTTGGATTTTTTTCCCTCCTACAAAGAAGATTCTAATACAAGAAAATAAATATAGCAAAAAAAGCCAAAAAATAATTTAAAATAGCTCTTCTTTTTCATATATGTTCAATAGTTCTCTTTGCTATTAACAAATGGCACAACATTCTTTGAAACAAAGAATACAGAAGGATAAACTCCTGCAACATTCATATTATTGTATTGAAGAACCGATGCAGAGTGGAGGACAAACTGGACATGACAGCAGAGATTTTAACCGTTTTATAAGGACAAATAAAGACAGCAGCCTCAGCAGGGGGGGAAAAAAAAGCACGTGTCCAAGCTCTGCTCTGAATAATCAGGGCCGATTGGCTTCATGTCGTTTAAATACAACCAATAAGATGCAGGGTAAGGATGTCCAATTGTACTTAAGTATGAGAGAAAGCAGCGATGAGGGAGAGAGGGAGACGTACTCCTACCTTGTCACAAAAATGGTGATTCAGGAGTGTTTAAAAATTGCTCTTTGGAAGTTGGCAAAAAATTGCAAATTTAAACTTCTACTTATTTAAACCTGAGGGTGAAATCTTTTTATTGTTGTTGTTGTTGTATTTAACGAGTCAGGAACTGTCTGCTCTGCACAGAAGTGAGGTGCTGAGGGAGAATGGTGAAGACAGAAGGCAAAGAAATACATAAATCAGAAAGTTACACAACATTAAGGTGAGCAAGAGAGATGGACTGACGGGGGAATGAAGAGAGGTTAGAGTGGGAAAATGCATTACATGCAGAGTACAGTGCAGAGTGAGGTGGCCACATCTGTTCTGGCACTTCATCCACATTGAGCCATCAATTTTTAACGTTCAGCACTAACTAGAACAGATGAATGTTGGCTTCTGGTTTTCCTGCAGCTGAGCCTTTTGGAAGGCAACACGCCTGGTCAGGAGACATGTCCCAGCACTTAAGAAGATGGCCTTTGGTTATCTTCATCTCTCTGTGATCAATCATTATAACGTTGCTTAATCTAATCGTATAACCGCTCACTGTTTTTAAGATGTGCTTATATTGCGTACGCCTTATCAGTTTTAAAAGGAGATTCAACCTGCTGCGACCGGCATTTTTCTCCTTTTGGATTTGCACCTATCGGGCAAAAGGATGCTGGTTCAAGACCAGGGAAAAACAGAGATCCCCCCCTTTGGGGGGTTGCATCAGAAGGGGCATCCTGCATAAAAATGTACCAAATTAAATATGTGGAGCTACCCACAAAGAGCAGCTCATATGTTGCTAATATGGTGATTTTGGTATTGTAAATATTAGCATCACAGTAATATACAACACCGTCATATACTGTCCCCTAGGCTTTTAATATTTCACTACCATTTCAGTTTATTTCTTAAGCCCAGTTTCTTTTTAATGCCAGGTAACTAATATGGTAATCTAGTAATCTAATACTTAGATTTAGGTTTTTAAAAAAAAAAAACTGCAATAACCTTGGGTGACATGCAGCAGAGGAACCGGTCGACCCGTCCGCTGGGCGACTAGATGTTGGCTGTGATGCAGCTTTGTTGCAGGATGAAGACGTGATTAGCGCTCATCCCATCGTTCAGGCTTTTAATGTGGCTGTAGATGTAGCGAGATGTACCACAATTTTACACGAATATCTTCTAAAGGTATGTTCAGACACAACGAAGAGTCATAAATGCGATGTTGGGGCTGCACCTCTCAATCGATGTTCCAATTGGAAAAACATGAGCTGCGAGCTTGATTGCAAGGTATGCATTAATCAAGTGTGACAGCTGAAGCCCCTGACGGATGTGAGGACTCACGAGGAACTGAATTTGTTTGTGTTTTCCATCCGTCTGTCTCCCTTTCTCTCCTCGTATGTGTGTTCATACGAGCGCATTATTCAAGCAGAAACTTTTTTCGTCTCTCACAAAGAGTTTGTAGCATCTAATTATAGCATCTTGCTTCTATCTGTTCCTTTCACATTTATGTTTGGACACACCTTTAAGAGAGGAGAAGGAGGTGAGGAGAACAAAGGGATAGAGGTGCAAAAGATCAGCTGCCACGTAGGAGGGACGGCTCCCAATGTTTAATTTGAGCTAGATTTATGCCAGTCTCTATTTTGCCTCCTGCGACCACATAAAACTAACTGAACACCCTTAAGTATACAGAGGGATCCAATTTAGGCGATCACAACACCTGTTGGTTCCCTGCAAGTATCGAATCTGGGATAAACACAAGAAGTGACTCAGAGGCAGAAGACAAACATTTGCATGAGTGAGTCAGCTCATGAAACAAGAAGAACCAAAAAAGTGGGGAAATGGATAAAAATGGAAGAAATCAAGGAGGAGGATTAAAGCGGAGACAGATGGACCGCGTGGTGGAAATTACAAGCAGAGAGACACAGTGCAGACGGCCTCTTAACAAATTATTTTAACCTGCATCTGAAATCCATTCTGCCTCGACGCGATGTATCCAGATTACATTTACACCTGTAAGACAGTGCTGAAATCACTTTCTTTCCTGTTGCACTTTGGGCGAGCTTCCTGGCTGAACTCAGAATAGATGCTGGGAGACGGCTGGTTTGTCTAACTGGATCTTGGGAGAGTGTTTTTTGGATTTAACTTCAATTTGTCTGCTGTGATGTGAATGTCTGAACCTCACAGGAGTGCGATAGAAAAAACAGATGTAAAGACAGTCGAATGAACTGATCATTTGGTGAGTGAGGCAGGGTAAAAAAAAAAGAAAAGAAAAAAAAGTGGGACTTTCCAGGTTTCAAGTGAGATTTCCAAGTACGAGACTGGAAGTGGATGAATGAAAATCTGATCTTCATTGTGAAATTTAAAGGACAAAGTTGGTGTTATTATATATATTTTTTCCTTATTTCAACAAATCTTACAAAAATACCAAAGCAACCAGTGTTTCATTACAGAACCTTTCAGACATGATGGGGTTTGTTAGCATTAGAGCTACAAAAAGAGCTTCTTTCAGTTATTTTACTGTTGTTACAATGCCTTAAGTTTCAAATATTGGCTTCCTTGTATTTAACAAAACACTCCCACTTTCAGAGTTTTTTTAAACTGTTGAATCTGTGTGATGTCATAAAGAGGGGACAAGACTAATATGGCAGCTCTGGCTGTGAACACAGAAGCTTTAACTTGAAAGAAACTAATAACTGTTTAGAGTTGGGATGAATCTAGGCCCAGTAAGATAAAGAATGGTTAGTTTTAAACTCTCAGTTTAAAGAACTGTTTGCTAATGGCCTTTAATTTATGCTCTAACTAGCTTCCTATGAGGAAGTTGTGGTGATTAATAATATATTCTGCAGTAAAAATTAATTGTTTTTTAAGCTGTTTGAAACTCAAGTATCTCCGCTCGGCTCTCCCGATTTGAGCTTTTACATTTTCGCAAAGACAAATCTTGGACGGCGACCCAGCTGTGTGAGGCGAGAGCAGAGGAGGCACGAGGAGGAGAAAGGGAGGGCCTGGTGCTGTTTATATTAGCTGCTTGTTAACCTGACTGTTCGGACAGGCTGCAAACAGAACTCAGAGGAAAGAACAAGTTGTACTCTTTTGTCTTTCTTTGGCTCCAGTTCAGCGAACAGTCGCCCTCCTCTCCTTCTTTCTAAACAACTCTCCTCTTCCCCACGCTTTTCATTTTTTCAAGCCAGAGTTAAGCAAAACTGAGTGCAATGTTTTCTGCTTCTCGTGCGTCTGTCATTATTTGTCCTTAAAGCTATAGGTGTCCTTTTTTTTCTTCTTCTTTTTTGATCACCTTTAAAAAGCCATGTGCCAAGGGCCAAGGAGGCTGATCACCGGACAGGGAGAGGAAGAGTTGTGGGCAGGAGGGAGACAACAGGAGGGTGATTGCTTTTAGGGGATTCAGGATGGAGAAAAAGAGGGGAGTTTGCTGGTGGTGGGAGGAGGAGGAAGTTGCTGGATGGTGGATGCAGAGTAAGGTACGCAGTGGGTACAGACGGGAGATTTAGTCTGAAAACATTTCTCTGAGCTGCTGTGGAGGATGAAGCGATCACACAGGTTGAGCATCAATCGCTCTGTGGATCCACTTTCAGTCACCAAGAGATGCTGGACACAAACAGTGTGTGTCCCTCCCCCTCCCACCTAAAGAAAAGGCACAAAAATAGAAGCAATGCTTTTTGGATGAGTGCTTCTTGAGGTTTGTTCCAAGCTCAGATACGAAAAAGCAACGCAGTGCTATCAGATTGCTGCTTCTGCACATTTACCATTACATTAAAGAAACGCAGCAAACCTTCACTACTGTGAAGTTGAACCAGGGGAATATCTGCCATTTCTGATAAATAAACCAAATACTACATTTTGAAGATTAGACTGATTGATTGTAGCAATCAGTCTCGAGCTCTGAAGGTTGAATTTTAGTTGAGAACCGTTTCTTCCTTGGCAGCAGCTCTGGTTGTGCGACTAAACCTCCGATCTGTGGAGTGTGTCTGGGTTCTGGATGCTGAGACCTTGAAGCCATAACTTTGCTGTAACGGAGAGGAGAGCAAAGCGCCAGTAAAAACAGTAGAAGCAGATAATGAGTCAGCTTTCTAGTCTGATACGAGCCACAGCGGCCAGATAAGCATTATAAAAGGAAAAAAACAAAACAAACAGCTTGCAAAAGCCTCTTTAAAAACACGGAAAATGAAAATGTCTAGTAGTAGTAGTAGTAGTAGTAGTTGAACAGTATTATACATTATTGTAAATGAGTATAAACTCCAGCGGTAGGTAGGTGGGCGAGTTTGTACTGCTGGTGTGGGACAGCAAATCAAGGACTAGGCATTGATCCCAGAAACAGGAAGCACTAAGCAATCTCCACTGCCGTTTAGACACATTTTTAGACAGACCTGCAATTTTCTGCTTTAGAGACATTTCAAGACTTCTCATCTAATCCCACCTTTCTTACTGGACTGCTGTCACTTGTGGCTTTGTGGGTATTTATTTCCTAAGCAATACCCAGTCCTGTTTTCACTAATCCCACGACAGCCTCAGACCACTTTCTGGATGAAGGAGCAACCACAGAAGAAGAAAAGACATCTTATGAACTGCATCCCGATGCCCTTGTGGTTCCCCAGAACCACCTCAGTGCAATAAACTACTTTAAATTGTAGAAATCCAACTTTTTTTACCACCCACTAGGAGCAATTCCTGGAATTTAAAGCCCCGTTTTTAATGTCGTCATTCACCAGAACTGACATTGCCGTCATTTCTGGATCACCCTAAACTGCTTTTCTTGCTAATGGAAAGTTGTAAATGTGACCCTTCACCCAGCTGAGGGGGTTCTGAGGAGCCCAGCCCTGTTGGTGCACTGATGTTTTACAACAGAGTCAGTTACAGTAAACGGCAGCTGTTCGCAGGCGAGGTTCCAATTACCTGCAAGCAATCGGTCTGGTGGAAAGCATCACTGTGTGTAGGTGTGTTTCTGACCTGCCATTATGTGCTTGATGCCCGTCAGTTTATTTCCGTGGAGCAGCGTCAGTGCCAACACCTGAGGGAAGAGTTCTGCTCTCAACATACAGCAAGCTGAGGACCCACCAGCTTTTCTCTTGCACATTTTATTGCCTCTCTAAGTGGTGACTTATCATAGAGGAACATGACCTATCGACACAGATGCTCCAAGTGTGAGGAGAAAAACTTTCACACTATATCTAATTTTGTGGGACACAACCCAAATAGACAGACAGAGAGAGGACGAGAAACCCCCCTGCACTGGATCTCCTTTCAGTGTGGATATTCGACCTGACAGAGTTGCAAAATTCAAAGATCATCAGAGCACATTTCGGGCTGCGAGCCAACACCCACACCAGCGTACCACACAGAGAATAGCGATGCTTTGAAGTTGCATTCTAGCGGATATTGATAAAAAGAACCTGCAAGAGACTCCAGTCTACAGTATCTACGAAGCGGAAGGAGAGGGCATTGAAGCCACACTGTAAATATAGAATAATAACCAGTTTTGTTTGCTAAGGCTGCACAGTATCAAGGAAAAAAAAAGATCAGAAGTACAAATTTGCTTTGTTTTTGTGTGGAAACTGACTGTCACCCAGCAGGAAATCTTATATACTGCTAACCACCTCCACAAATTTAGCCCTAAATGAGGATTTTTCAGTCCTTTTTTTGTCCTTCGGGCACTGTGCAGCCTCAGCCGTTGCTACTACATGTTAAGGCCATACAAGTGAGGCCTTGTCTAATACCACTGTCTACAACGTCAGGCTACTCTGAACATTGAATATTGAAACCAAGATTACATTTTTCTGTCTTAGCAACACATGAATGGAAACAAACACGTGGCCGAGGGATTCGGAGGCGACACGTCACCGCGTCCTCGCATCGGAACACAAGCTTTGTTGCCCTTTTTTTTTTTGTCGTTACTGTAATGTGTCAGCTGTAATAGCCAGCGTAGAAGTCCCAAGTCCTCCGCCTGTCCTTGCAACACTCTGACGCAACAATGCGAGCGCTTCTACCATGGCTACACCTGAAGGGACAAAGAGAGGACAGAGACGCAGCGCTGTCACCTGACCTGTGATAATACTCTCCTGCTGTTGGGGAGGGGGTGGCGTTTCGCTCTGAGTAAACTCATGCTTCCTGATGCAGTCAGGACCACATATACATTAAAAAAAACTTTTACATTGTAACCCTGTTATACCAGCTCTGGGGTTTGTGTAAGCGTCTATGTGTGTGTGTGTGCATGCGTGTATGTGAGAGAGAGAGCTGTATGTTGTGTGTTCAGTTCAGCAGCACTGGCTTTTTTGAAAATCCTTTTCTGGAAGGGGGTTAATACATGCGAGTCTGTGTTTAACAACCATCGCCGGGCATTTCCTGTGGGAACCCCCCCGTGAATGCAGATCTATCCAGGTTGGGAATTAAAAGCGCCCCCTGGATTAGAGGAGGTCGAATCACATCTGCTGACCTGGACATCAGTGTTAGAGCGGTCTGACAGCTTAATATGTTTGCGTAGATAAGACTGAAATATGCTGCCTTGTAACACAGATCTGTTCTTTGGCATGGTCACTCCAGAAAACCGGGGAGAAGCTGTTCATACAGGAAAACAGAGGAAGTAGAATGGACTTGGGCCTCTATTTAAATGTGTGTTCATCAGGCCTGGGTCAAGCAGCCCTTAAAATCAAATCTTTATGTCATCCTAGTTTGGTGAGACCGAAAAGACGTTAGCCCCACACGTTAGCCGATACTATCTGACCTCAGATCAGATGGGTTAAAATGGGACTGTTGAACCCAGGGCTGATGGTCGTATGCTGTACTGAGAGAAGGTGCATGCTCAGTAGTAGTCGTGTTGGAGTTCAAACAGTGAAGCTTTCCAAATAAGGAAGTTTCTAGACAAACACACATCACTTCATATATTTATATATATATATACTGTATATGATATAAAATGTGTGTATATATATATATATATATCTATGTCTTTCGTTGCTTTTTCCATAAATTCTTAACCTTTTATTGTTCTTTTTTATAAGTTTTTTTTTAACCCCTGAGAATACCATGGACTGCTTTAAGTACAAAATACAACTCTCTGAGAAAAACAACAAGAACAGCTCGTGTGTTTAGT
>VURO01026196.1:37101-57426 GCA_015108175.1 Pelvicachromis taeniatus
CTGGGCACAGGTGGGAAAAACAAAAACAAAACACAATTAGCCAGCGGGATTTCTGCTTGGATAACTGCTTGTGTGTATTTGTCTATTTGAATCTCAGTTCTTTAGGAAGCCAGCACGCTCCTTCTCAGCAGGTCCTCGTTCCCGGAGTGCAATTGCGGCAGGCGGAGCTTGCGCCCACCGGTGCGCGTGTCCGAATCGCTCTGCTCGCCGTCAGAGAAGTAGCCATCAGTCTCAGCAGCGTCTAAAAGGGATACGTCTTTCCCTGCGAGTGGCAGGTCCATGGATTCGAACCCCGTTACACCTCCGGTGACGCCCCTCCCTCTCGATTTACCCTGGCGGGACAGACGATGCCGCGGGGTCCCGCCACGAAAGATCGTCCCAGCGTCGGGCATTGTGAATCCAAGACCAGAGACTGGTTTGTTTGAGACCAGTGTGAAACCAGATCCAGTCCCCGATACTACACCATTCCCTGCATGGATGCCATCCCATGGACCGTTATCCTCCGAGATGTGACAGGAATCCATTTTGGAGATGGGCGGCTGTGGCGGTGGATCCCTGTGAAGGTCAGAGCTCCTGGTCTGGTGGTGATGGAGGGCGTGGTGCACGGTCTTGGGGGAGCCTTTGTTTTTTTCCCCTTTCCGACTCACGTGACCAGACTTTTCCTCCGCCACGCTCGCCCAAAGCCTCTTTGCGGTGGAAGGGCTGCCGCCAGCAGACGCAGCAGCTGCAGACAGGAGCATCTGAGGCTGGGCCGGAGTGGCTGGTTGTGCACGAACACGGGGCTTGTTGCTCCCTCTTGGTTTGCGCCCCAACTGGGGTGTTTTCCAGGTGGACTGCATGGAGTTCTCCATCATAAGGTTGAGCAGACTCTCCTCGCCCTGCAGAAGCTGGATGACAGGAGGAGAAATGGAGCAGGTAAGAAAAGAAAAGACAGAAACTGGTGATGAAAGAGGGAAACAGATCAGAAAATGCAACTGAACAAACAAATCTTTTCATGTTTAAACGTGAAATAACACAAATATTTATGATATAAGTGAAAAGCTGACTGATACAACAGTTAATCTGCTCATTGCTCTGATTTTCTGCTTTGTAATATTTTGGAACAAAAACTCCCCACCCACTCCCACCTACCCACACATCCAACAGCTCAGCAGTTTAGACTGTGAGCTACCGATGTCACATTTTGTTCTTGAGCAATAAAATAAATAAATAACTAAATAAATAACCCACTAAATGACAAAGCTGATCTGTTCTGACGGGACTCTACACATTGTGATCTTTTATTTCTTCAGGGTGTGATTCTGTTGAATCTCTAACACTTTGTGTTTTTAATAAACAGGGCTTGTCTTTATTGATTTTAAACTACACCCCAAATATTAACTTGCGACATGTGGGCTTTGTTTAAATTAGATCATTGTTTATTTATGCAGATCTTTGTTTCTGAAAGATATCAGGTTCCTGTTTAATTGGAAAAAATGACTGCGGTCGCGTTTATTGTTCTTTAAGCACATCCAAAAACAGCAGCGCAATCTGGTGAGAGCCCCCTGCCAGCCAGCGCACAAACAGCACATTCCTGGGGGGAAAACATCTTTGCTCTGATTAGCAGTTCAATCAATTTGTAATAATAATAAAAAAAAAAACTATACAAAGCCACACCCAACCTACAGAATCGATGATCAGGTCTTAGTTCAAAAGTCAGATGAACTTTTTCAAGTGTCAAAACTACAAACTGATACTGTGCTGGCTGACTGGCTGACTGCAGACTCAATGAAATAAGAACTAAAACTTGAGTGAAAAGCAAGCTCATGCAGACAAAATTTTAGAGCATCATAAACAGCTGTAGCAGCAGTTTGATGTTTATGATGCTGATGATATTCTATATTCCTGATGAGAAAAACACATTAGTTCATCGTTTAATACTTTGTGAATTCCCCAACTCGTTTGTGGCTCTCAGCCCTAAATCCACTGGTTCTGGTTCAGACACGAATATCTCAACAAATTTAGAATTCAATTTCTAAATAGGAATTTATGTTTGAACATCAAAAAGGGGGATGAGTTGAGTCATTGTGACTGCTTTACTGTCTTTAGTCTTAATTTTAAAATGTAGTTGCTACCAATCAGGTGGTTTCAGTCTTCCAGACTAGTGTTTCCCTTCAGGCAAACTGGTCAGGCTGCTGTTGTGGCCTTCCTCAACATCAATCTACAGTTTGGATTCTTTCTTCATGTGGTCAGATCGTCTTCATCAGCACTGTTTTTAACTGCAGCAGGTATCCTCGACCTGCTCCACAAATCCCCTGCCAGCTCGAGGGACCAGTCTAACCAGACCCTGTGATAGGTGGAGATCTGGCGCCGCTTTGCTGAGCTCACAGAGGCGCTACGGAGCAGGGACTCCAACCTCATCCAAGACGATGCTGCTGGAAGGTGTCTGATGGATGAGGGATTTACTGGAGAGACAGCTGCTTACCGCTCAGTTAAAAAGAAATGTATATGGTCACAAATATGTATGCACACATCAATTGCTCAATTCTAGATTAAACTAACAGAAAGTCATTAAACTGAGCAAATGATTTCTAATATATGTGGAAAGGAAATGCTCGTCATCCTTGTGGACGTGTTTTAGATTGAATAAATGCACAAACGTGAACTTCTTTGTGCATGTTTCATTTTCTTGTACACTGTGGCTGTTTTTCCTTCCTTGACTAAGAAGAACGCTTCACTATTTTACTTATGTAGCTGTTTGGGTCGCTGTGGCCTCTTCACAGAAAAGTCCTTGGCACTCGTTTCGTCACCGGTGAAGTGAACTGGAATTCAATGCTGCACTAGCAAAACCACTTTTGTTTTGTTTTCCAAGTATTGAGCAAGAACGTTTGTGTTGTATTCATCCCTTATCATAACATGTAACAGCTGCAGTTCACCTGGTAAAGCAAGCACCCCATTGTACTGAAGGCTAAAGTCCTTACTACAGCAGCCTGACCCGTTACTGCGTTTCATTCCTTCTCTTTCTCTCTGCTAACACGTTATCTTCTGTGCCCTCTGCTCCTGAAGCCCTACCTGGTCAGAAAGCAGACTGCCGCTCTTGTCCCGATGTTGGGCACCCAGAGCCCACTGGCTCAGCATGTCGTCAGCGGTGATCTGAACCGACTGGGCGAGCCAGCTGTCGAACAAAGAGTTGTCCAACGGGAATGACTTTGACAAACCTGAGGAAAGGGGAAGGGGGCATAACCAGGGAGAGAGGAGGTGCAGGGAGGGAGAGGAGAGAGGAAGTGAGAAAGATGGGAGAAAAATTGGATGAAATTGGTAGAAATGAATAGAAGGGAAAAGGCAAAGGGGAAGAGGAGGGAGAAAACAAAGCAGACAGGTGAGGGGCGCTGCATATTTTTCATGAATAAGAAAAGAAAGCTAAAAGATCCAAAGCCTCCTTTCAGTCTGTTGTGTGTTAGATTAATGTAATGTTACATATATAACCAAAGTGAACACGAGCTTCAGGACAATGAATGGATGGCCGGACATTCTCCTTCAGGATTTTCTGGTAGGGAGCAAAATTCATGGTTCCATCGATTTCAGCAGCTGCGATGCTCCTGAAGCAGCTCCAGGCCATCACACTACCATACCACCACCATGTATGACTGCTGGTGTGACGTTGGAAACAAATCTTTGAAAAAGATCAAATTTTTCCAAAAGCTTTGGGGATCATGAAAATGTAGTTCTGGTAAATGTGGAACGAGCGTTTATGTTCTTTTTGTCCAGTCTACCACCTTACTGTTGAATCGTCAGTCTGTCAGGCTGGGTCCATTAAAGTGATTTCTTGATTCAACAGGTCTGGCAGTAATGAAGCCCGGGTGTGGATGGTGAAATTAAACTCAGACAAAATGTGTTTAACAATGTAGTTAATCACAGTTAACTCAACAAGGAGGGGCAATAACGACTTCTTCACACAGGCCCAGGTAGGTTTTCCCGTTTCTCTAAATATAATAACACGATTTAGTCAGCTCATCTTTGTCTAATATTGAAATCGGCTTAATGATATGTAACATTTAAATGTGACAAACATTTAAAAAAAAAACTAAGAAATCAGGAAGGAGGCAAATACTTTTTCTCAGCACTGTATATGTGTAAGTAGAGCACAACAATGGTTTGGATTGGGAGCCAAATTACCAATGAAGGCTTTTGCTTTGTGTTTTAAAGTTTGCATCCAAAATTTGTGAATACTAAAGACAAAAGCACTTAAATTACATGACAACGTCCAAGTAAAAATAGAGCTGACGTGTCCTTGCCAAAAAAGAAAAAAAGGATGGGTTTAATGACTTTTCCAACACTGCTTTCTCCACACTGGTGTGTTTACAGGACTATCTCAGCCTGGATTATGTGCAGAGTGAGTGTGTTCAGAATCTGTGTGCATGTGTGTGTGTGTGAATCTGCAGACAATGCTCCCTCCTTTTAAGTGTTTGCATGTGTGTCTGTATAATTAGGAGATTTTCATGGCTCCCTTTCTATCATTGTGGGCTGTGAGAAGTGCTGCCAAAGCGCCGCATGTCTGTCTGCAGCATTTTAGGATTTCTTCCTCTAATATAAAAGCACAGACAAACTCATTTTAACAATGTACCCGCACTTTCACTTGTCAAATATTTAATTTCTAGAAGGTACTCCAGTGGAAAAAGATGGATGGTGGACATGGCTCAATATTAAGTTTTTAACAGTTAAAAAGATGACAAAAACAAACCCAACACAAAAACCAGCAAGTGTCAGAAAAAATATGACATTTTATAGTTGTGTGAAAAGATACAGTGATAATAATTATGTGGTATTTAGTGCACTAAGTGTAAAGTAGTGCTCACAAATTGCCCCAAAAGAAAACAGGCAGACAAGCAAGAGGAAACCAGGCAACTCATTGCAACTACGGATTTCACGTAAAGAATAGACGTCGCCCTTTGACTAGTCTTCAGTATCAGTGAGAATCCAGACATGAGTGGATTTTTCAGTTGCATTCATAAACTGTTCGGGGGCAACACGCAGACACTGATACGCAAATCAGGATTTATTAACAAACTAATAAAATACTAGAAATTAAATCACCAAAACCAAGAACAGGCTGTACCTCACAGCAATAATATTTATTATTTGTCACATAATTCCATTAAAAGTCTCCAATAGGCACAGACAGCACAATCAAAGCAGAGAGGTCCAATTTAGAGATTCAAATGAGTTTAGGTGAAACATAGTAGATGGACTTGCTAAAGATGCCTATATCAGGACACCTGCCAGCACCCAGATGGATGAGCAGAATTAAAAACACACCCCTGGTGAGTTGTTACAAAGAGGAAAACTATCCATGGAGGTCAAAACATTTTTTTTTTTTTAAAGCTGTAAACGCTTTTTATTACTGTAAAACTGGACATGGGAGTCCACAGGGATGTGTTTGCTTTTGAAGCCAGCTTCTAAAGTCTTCTTGACTGCTGATCACAACATAAACTGCCATGTATCAGCGTGGGAAAATACACTGGGTATAAAAGTTGTCACAAGCATGCATGTCAACCCTTAGTTAATCAATGTAGTGCGTGATTTTGGACATGACCTTCTACTTACAGGGTAAGAAAAGCCAGAGTGGCCAGTGTGAGGAATTGTATTCTGGATTACTTTTGAACAACCTTGAAATGAAGTTTGCTACTGTGCAAGAAATTTTCCATTTCTCTCGTTCCTGTATTGCTGGTGTGTTGGTCCAGTCTAGATAAGGGTGGGAAAGCTTCATGTGACACTTTACACGATATCTTTGGAGCCTATTCTCCTTTTTAAATGACCAACCTCTCAGAGTATGCAGTAGTGGATGTTTCAAAACTCATATATTTTTCACCAGGAAAGCAGACAATGAAGACAAAACTTTGCAGAAACTGAAACGTACTCTTAAGTGTGGATATTTTTATGATCTGAGCATCTTTCTCTCTTTTATTTTCACAACCTCCTTGTAAATCATCACTGCTTGTAATGATCTGGCAAGCAGGACAGCAGGAGGTGCTGTTAGGGTGCCTTTAACACAAGCTATTTAACACACACACACGCAGACACACACAAACACACACAGACGCGCACACACTGAGCTGGTTGTTTCCATGACGCAGCATGTCTCTGCAGGAATTGAGAGTGCTCAGAGGGAGGGAATAGGTGACGGAAGGGGGAAAAAAAGACAGTGAAGAAGTGTGAAGAAGACAGGGAGGGGTGATGGAGCAGAAGGGAAAGAAGTAGAGCTCAGAGAGAGGAAATCAGGAGACCAACATAAACATGCCACTCTGTCGCTATGACCAGTTCTGTCAGGTACAACATCAACGTACATGTTTTGTTTAGATGTGATTAATTTAACACAAATCCATTCTAGTGCATAATAAACAGAAATCTGGTGTATTTTATATGTCTTATGACATCTTACAGACTTATCTGGAAACCATTGTGCTACGTCCAACTTAAAGCCTGTTGTAGAGTCTGAGTTCTGTCTGTAGTATTTCTGTGTGTCATCTTAAGGAGGCAGTTCTGGGATGTATTAAAAACTGATTATGCAATGTCTTTGTTTTTTCAGGACATGTTGTCCAAATGTGTCCAGGCTTTTTCTCGGCATCTCTCACTTAAGCACAATTTGCCCAGGTACAATAACAACAATGGTTTATTACCTTATTTTATTTAGTATTTTCCTGTTGTTGCTTTGCATGCGATAAAGAATGCTAAAGAATTCCCTAATGCTTGCGATCGTCCTTTAGTTTCTTGTGCATTCATATGTTTTAGATCATCACGCTAACATCAGGAAAGGGAAGCTTTAGATAAAAACACGAGTAAAAACATTAATAAACGTAAAGTGTTTTGTTATTTTCAGCTTAATCAGACAGGGAAGACAAAGTCCTCAAACATATTTCCATGAGAAACCTACTAATGGTAACACTGTTTCCACCTTTTTTTTTTTTTGGTACAGTCAAGTAATGAGCTCATGCTGCAGTCAAGCTAACGGCAAGGAAATATTTCCTTTATTAGTACTTTTGCAAGCTAATGCAAAACCAAAAAACAGTGTCGGAACACTAGGGTGTCTCAGGATGGCACAAAGAACGACAAGAATTGCCAGCTAGTGCTAGCTAACGCAATGCAGGGTAAGGGATGCACCAGCAGCAGGATAGGGCGAAGACCAGAGCCAGTACTAAAGAAAGACAGAGCGAAGGGATGCTCCTTTAACTAATTTGCTTGTCATTTATGTGCTGCACTTTGTGTCGTGTATGACATTGCAAACACACAGCGTCGGGTTAGTTTGCTAAACTTAGCAATGCTAGTAGTAAGTTCTTCCATGCAAATGTCCACACCTTGGTACAAAATGTGATCACAAATGGCTTTGGTTGCTAGGTTACATTCCACTTAGTTCAGCCTGCCTGAAATAACTTGTTCCTGGCACAAGACAATGGCTTTTATTGATGTTTCAGGCTGTATTGCCACTGATGTTTATAGAGTTTGATTGTCTCTTATTTTATTGAATGTACTTGTAGGTATTTTTCTTTGTGTTCTAGTTTATGCATCTGTGTTGACTGTACTGCTGTCTTTCTTTCTGACTTTAAGAATGAGAAATATATTTTCCTAATTAAGGAGTGAAATCAAAGAATGGGACACAATAATGGGAACTAGAGCTCTTTTGTTGCTCCCTACAATAAGAGAAACATTTACCATTTCTTCTTTTTTCACTCTGTGCTAGCATTTTGTCCGAAAACAAATTCATGTCACACATTATGTGGTGTTGGCCTCATTATCTTTTTGACCAAAAGACATCTTGTTTCGTTAGAGCTGTCGTCACAAGGCACAAACCAATTACTGGATAGTTTTAAGAACCTATTTGTTTCTCTCTGCTGTAAAATCTTGGCTCTCAAATCTCAAGTAAAGACAAACACGAGAGATGCTCAGAAATGTTAATTTTGCTTTTATGATCCACTATTTAATAAACAAAGAGAATGCTTTTAATATTTTCAGCAATGTGCTTTATTTTTATTCAAGGTTTTGCTCAATCAAAAAGCCCTTTAAGCCTCTTTTAAAGTCGCCGTAACTATGAGAAAGCAGACTAATGTTGTCAACTGGTATTAGTATTTGATATCTACAGGCATCGGCTTTCATCACATCTGCAAAAATGAAATTTTAAAAAGTAAAGAAGAGATGAGAGAAACACCCTTCAATCATTTTGTGAGCGTTCATATTTTGAAACTTGTCCACCAGAGGGCACTGTGAAAGTAACGTATATTAGTTCAGCTTTTCTATTTGTGTGCTATTTTATAAATCATAAAATCTAACTGGACTCAAACATATAACTTTTAATTATAAACACATGAAACATCTGAAAAGTGTCACATGATAATGTCAATACATAAGAGACGAGACTCCTCCATGTGCGCATTTTTTTCTACTCTTGGCTCTGTATGATGTCAGTGAGTGCAGACATCCTTAATATGATCAATTCAGACACAGCTCTGAAGTCCATCCCACCTGCCGTTCGAAGCTTTTGTTTACGAGGAGCAGCCTATCAGAAGAAAGTTAGCTTACAGGGTGGGGGAACAGAGCTGGCTCAAGACAGCGGATGGACCGAGTACAGGATAAATACGAATGATTGTGAACTGTTTAGCCACTCTAATGGAGTCCACAATGTAAAAAAAGGAAGCTGAAAATGAACATACTACGTCCTCTTTTAAGATGAAAATCCTCAGCGCTCGTGGGGTACATTAGAAACAACTCAAAGCAATTTTCCTTTTTCTAATCATCACTAGCCTCTGGGCCTGACTAATAAACAGTGTGGATAGGGGACAGCACATCTGAGAAGGAGTTATGATACATGCCTGTCATCTTGATCCCAGAACAGAGAGAGAGGAAGACAAAGCCCTGAGAGTCAAGACCAGACCCGACAGAGAACAGATGGCCGGACACACACGCGCACACACACACACACACACACACACACACACACACACACACACACACACACACACACACACACACACACACACACACACACACACACACACACACACACACACACATATGAACACATACGACACGCAAAGACAAACACATAGACGACACGCTGAGAATGATATATAGAGCGGGGTTGACAGAAGAAGGCACACATAGACACACAAATGCAGACAAATGTTACAGTTGCAAACAACAGAAGCACACCATATATACAGAAGGACTTGTTTATCATGGAAAGACAATTCGAACTATGATTTCCCAGCAAGTATTCAACATCAAGTTGCAGTCCTTATCCCTCAGCAGTCGGGTAAAAAAACAGAGAAAGGCAGGAGAGAAGATAAACAGTAAGAGGGAGCTTCATAACAACAGAGCCAGAGAGAGAGAGAGGGAAGATTCACGATGAAAAATAACCGTAACAGATGAGTGGGGGAAAAGGAGAGCTAACAAAAAAGGATGGAGATAATCTCAGAAAAGGAAGCAAGTAAGCACAGCCAAACTGCTCTTGTGCCCTGTGTTATTATCTGCCTGTTTATTGATCACATTCACTTTGACTGCCGGCTCTGCGATGCTCAGCTCTGGTTAAATAAGGAAATGAGAGACAGTCCTGCGTCACTGCTGATAGTCACTGTGTGTGGGTGAAAAACATCTCTGCCAGATTAGATGCTGGACTGTGAGGTGCAAATGCACATGATGATGGACATGCTGGACTGACTGTAGTCTGTATAATGAATATGTCTAAAAATAGTGTGATCAGATTAATAACTGATGCTCATGACAGTAAAATTACCCCATACATGTAAAGTTCACGTCACGTTTGACATGAAAAAAAAAATGGAAGAATTCAGTATGAAGTAACTAATCCACAACATGTTTATTTTAGCCACCTGTGGTGAGTTGGTCAGGTTGACTTTTTGTAAATGAACAAAGATATAAGCCGTTTAAAAAACTCAGTCACACAGGTATAGAGCCCAGTCAGCAACCACCTGACAACCACACATTGACGGGAAAAATCTGTCTTCACTCACCGGTTGGACTAAAAAACTGAAAAGTAATCGGCTGAGAATTTATTATTTTTTTTAAATATGATGTGAAAACGAAGCCGTGCACCATCCTACTTTGGACTAGACAAACCACAGATATGTAGTTTTGTCACATTTTATTATTTGTGTTCCTGAAGTCAAAAAAATCTTAATATAACTGAAAAACATCTCCTTCCTACAGGTTTTCTTTGTTTACGGTTCTTTTTTTTTTAAACAATTAATAATCAGTCAAATATAACAAAAACTGAACATGACTCAGACTCGTGATAAAATTACTGCGGAGTAAAATACCTCTAAGCAGTGGTATGCCTTGTAAAAGTATGGAGTAGCACCATGTAATATACACTTAAAACATTTTATATTTCTAATATAAAATGCTGTTTTAAAGTATCGGTGTGGAAAACGACTGAGAGAAATGGTTCCACTAAAGAAACAGTAGTTACTTGTTATAACTCCAGTTCTCTGAGTGTAGCCTCGTAATGGACTTAGACAGCTGGACTCCTGCCCTATTGAGCCAATGACAGTGTGCAAAAACGCCCCATTTAAACCAGTCTAGTGCCATTTTTAAAACTGGGCTTTGGGATCAGTAAAAAAACCCCTCAAAAACAAGCTCCATATAATATAGTAAATATCATTTTGGTGATTTTAAAATCACAAAATGCTTCTCAGATTGAAATCAGTAGTGACCAAATATACCTTCAAACCAACCAACTTCCTACTTGAAGGTTTAACGATATTGGAAGTAAAGGTGAAGTCAGTCCACCATAAACCTTTAACAGTACAGTTCAAAATATGCAAACAGCTCTACCAGTGGAATGCAATACTACCAATCAATCAAATACCAATATGAAGACAACGGGAGAGGGTCTGTGGCTCTGTTCCCCTCAGCTTTATGGAGCCTTATACCGAGTGATGACTACACTGGTTCATTTCACTCTTATTGCTCTTACAGTGGGGTTTTCAGCTGCAGCAGGTACTTATTTTCTTTGAAAAAGCTCTTAAAACCCATGGTACACTACCTGCTCGGCACCAAATGGCAGAGAGACACAGCTGGCAACTTACTGGTCAACACAGTAGAGCATCTGCAGTCGGCAGGGACTGCAAAGAGGATCAAATATTTGCTTGCTCATATAAAAGCATACAGATTCTCTTGAGTTGTACTTTTTCACATGGATCTAAGAGGTGATGAAGTTAATGAAGACCAAAAACAGAGTGAGAGGGAATATTAAAGATAAAATATTTTCTGCTGTACTGGGGTATAAAGCTCAAAACTTAAAAGGACAAAACAAAATCTTCATGGGTGTGAAGAAAAATCCTATCACCGTTATAAAGACTGTGAATTTATAAAACTCAAATGTAAGTAAATAAAATATCTCTGGGGTGTGCAAAGATTTTAATAATTAAATAATTCTACAGCACAAAGCTGTATGCCGTCACCCAGAGATCAACATTAGTAAAGTGAAGGCTAAACTGCAGCAATAGCACACAGTGTTCGCTCTGATCAGGTGGTAATTACTAGGATCAGTCAATTCACCTTCAAAGGGCCTGCACTTGTTTGGATATAAATTAGTTCTCTGCTGTTGAGAGAGTGTAGTAAAAAAAAAAAAAAAAAAAAGGCAAAACGAAGCATGCAAATCCCCGTTAGTGTTCGGCATAGTGAAATTTAAGGTGGCAGTTTTCCACATTACTCCAATTTTACTGGCTTTAAAGTAGAAAATCTGTTTTGTCAGTAACTTTTTTTTAAACATAAGCAATTTGGTGGATTAAAACTAAAGTGACTAGTTCAATACTGAAGGCTTCAGCGTAGGAGGGCTGTCAAAAGCAGCCCCGCCTTTTCCGTTTACTGAATCGAGAATCGGTTAGAATTTGCAAAAGCAACGCTGGCAAAAGTACTGAAAGAAACCAGTGTTGCTAAAATATGAAACTGACTTTGGAGGCAAGGTTAGGAAAGGTGGCCTATTTTGAGTTTTCTGAAGATTCTGAGTTAAATCTATTGATACCAAGACAAGAAGCACTCTTTACTGCCGCGCTTCTCAGAAGTCAAGCCTGCAGCTGTCACACACAGGAGGCTCACAGTGGAACCTGAATCTTTGTGGATGTATGTATGAATTTTATGATACAGAAATGTTATAACAGTAGAGTGAGGTTAAGCTTGGCTGTATATAATTCCTACCCAAAAAAAATAAAAATAAAATAAAATGCTTTAATCCCTCAGAGCCAGAGCCCATTTTGTTATCAACAGAGCAGCTTCAGGTTTCATCCTTTGATGACAGCGTGAAGTCTTTGTCGGCTGGTTTTCATAGCTTTCAGCAACTTTCTGTCATGTTCGTTTTCTGAGATCAGAGGAAGGAACCGAGCTCTCTGCGTTTCACGTGTTGCTTTAGTGCCGCTGCCAGCGTGCTGAGAGCTCCCGTTTATGTATTTTTTTTAATGCGTTTCGCGTGTCTTGGCCGTCGTATGTAGACCTGTGCCTATGCATCCACTACAATGAGTTGCTTTCGGGCACATAAAAACTCAGACGAAGGGACGACAAATTAGAGCGCACAAATTAGTCGTCTAATTAGAACTCAGTTTCATTTAGGCTCTCAGATATTAATCAGGTACAGCGACTGTCTGCGCAGCCCACAGCTTTTTATGGAATACAGATATATTCACAAATCTTTAGATCTGGGTACATAAAAACAAGGGTTACATAAGGCTACAAAACCACCTACTTGATGTCCTACATATAGAAGCTATTTAGAGCACAGCAGCTTGTTTTTAGAGGTAGCCTGAAGATACAGAAGACTTTGTTTTTGTTTTCATGCACCCACACAAACATATAGGATGTCAGATCCCATGTGTTCACTTTATGCATGGTCATTTTTTTTTTTGTTTTCTTACACAATTTAAAAAAAAAAGCCTTTATTGATGTGTTAGTAATTTTTTTCCCCCCCTGAAACTGAGCTCTTTTAGTTTCTCTGGAAACACTTTACTCAAGTCTTCCTATTTATAAGCACTATATAAATATTTGCAGAATGGTTTATATATGGTGGTTTATAGCACCCTTCAAGGTAGTTATAAAGTGACATTTTTGTTTACAAGTGTATTTGTCAACAACTGCAAATCCTCTTTCCGGGCACTGGTGAGTGGAAAGAATGACAATATGGTGCAGTTTAAATAATAAAACTAAGCCATTTTCACACATGAACTCCGGTCGATCTTGGCAGAATCAAGTCACTGTCTGATGTTGTCCTTTTCTCACATGAAGCACACATCAGAAGAAGGTTTGTGTCAGCTGTATTCTCACTGCTGGAAAGAGTTTGGAGTAAGTGAGGCTTCTGCTTTGGAAGAGTGTGCAAGAGGAAGCACACGTAAAGCACTCGCTCACTGTGAATCCACCCGATTATTACCTGCTTTCACAGAAGTTCATCTATCTCCGTCTCGCCCCATCTTCAGCATTTTCTCTGTCACACCAACCCTCTGCGTGTTCTTCTTCACTACATCACGAATCTTCTCTGCAGTCTTCCTCCTTTCTTCCTGTCTGGCATCTACTACTGTTTTCACTATCGCTCCTCTGCACATGTCCAAACCATCTGTAACTTTGTCTCCCTCTGAAGTCTAAAGTATATGTTTTGACATGCGTCTTCATCAGGTAATGTGCAGAAAACTTCAGAGCTGCAGTGCATATGTGAAAAACAAGTTGGCATACAATGTACAATAGAAAAGAAATGTTGTCTTATTTGCTTAAAGCACAGAAAGACCAACACCCCAGTCCATACAATAGTAATCACTATCAACACAAAGGATGCCAAATATATACTAACAGGTTTGTCGTCTTATTTGATTTGGTTATGCTAAGAATCATCTAACATGCTTGTTTGTCACCTTTTTCAAATGGCTTCTGAGAGTTATGAAATTCTGGAGCGAAACATTTCTGGGATAAAAGCGATAATTTGAAAGACGTAACCTGAAAAGGGAGGAAACTCTGCGTTTGATCCTGCTCTGGTTCTGCCGACACTGACAGCACCAGCTCTCATCAAACTGTGCTACTGTCCCATGAAGAAGCAGCATCGAGAAAAGTAAATGGATGATGTTTTCACAACGTCAGAAAATGTGACTTTAGTGGCGCAGCAGAAATGCTGCAGTCGTTTGTGCCAACTTTTAAAAGCAAGCCATGATAATAGATGGACGTGAACAGATGGGTAAATGCTCAGCTTAAAGTCTGAAGCTCCCATGTTTCTGAACAGAGAGGCTTTGGTGTCTGCACCCCTGATTTAACACATCAATCAACATATTTCTACTGGGGCTAACACAAACCTGGATTATTTCCTAAGAAATACTCACACACACACACGACAGTTATTCATTGACTCATAGCCTCCTCGAAGCTAAGCCTGCCTCTCCTGCTCAGAAGAAATAAAACCTTCTCTTGCTGCTTAGTGATGGACAAACTGTTTTAGAGTATCTTTTTGACTTTTATGAGCATGTCAGTGCATTGAAATGTTAATTTGCACCTCAATAGTCAGGCAGGTGGCTTGTCTTGTGTTGACAACTTAAAAGCTCCAGATTCAATCACCAGAGCCGCCGGCGTGTCCGTCAAACGTCTCTCAACTGTCCTCGAGTGAGTCACTGAGCTTTTATCTTCTCACTCGCTTCAACTCGCTGTGCGCTAGCAAAATCTCTATAAATTGTCAATGTTAGGAAAAAAAAAAATCTGTATAAGCAGCTTGCTCAATTTCCATATAAGATGCATCTCCTGGGCATCATATGTGGGATGGATCATCGGACGTTATCTTCCATCCTTATCCCAACGATGAAAGGCCTCCAGTCACACTGAAGCTGTTCACTGTTTTCAGTTTCACCACCATTTCTGTATCTATTTTTTTTCTACTTAATTTTTTTTGTCTTTTGCCAAGTGATGCAAGTTGCTCTTTAATGACTTTGAAAAATACCTCTTGTCCAAATCAGGGTCAAGGTGAAACTGGAGTCTATCCCAGCTGTCCCTGGATGACAGGTGTGGCACACCATCGGCCGACATAGACACCGACAATCATGCACGATCACATTTACACCTATGAATTGCCTGGAATCACCAAATATCCTGACATTCATAGCAATTTTGCATTAATTGATTAGTAATTCCTAATCAGCCATTGTTATACACAGTCCCCCATCATAGGAGACTAAAAAATTAAGTGGACTAATTATTTACCAACATACATAAATATCTATACATGAAGAAAGGACTGTTTGGGTTATACTGGCTGGTAAATTCAAAACCAGAAGCGTTTTACTGTGAGGTAACAGTCTTTACATTTTTTAAGTGTTTAAATTGTTAGAAAATTAAGACAAAGGTAACACTGTCTTGAGTTCTTTTGGGAAATCCTGAAATTCAAAAGTTTCAGTTAAAAAAACAAAACAAAAAAACTTGGCGTCTCAACTAAATCATAAACGTCTAATTTATTAGGGTCTGAAAACAATCAGTGTAAGACTTTACAGAGATTTCCACAGTTCCCAGTCTGCCCATAACTAGCCCTTCTAGTTTTTCTATAACCAAAACTCTACTTGGCCAACTTGAATAACCTGACATGATTTTAAAAACCAGTCATCCTGTATCCCTACGCCACACTGTGCTTCTTAATCTCTCTCTGTGAGTGACGTTGTGCTGCCCAGAGATTGATGGATCATATTAGACCTGCTGTCAGCTTCTATTACAGATTTCTGCCATCGGATCTGCCAGCTGATCAGCAGCTATCACGGAAAATGCGTGATGGAGGCATGAAGCCAAAATAACACACACAGTGTGGATAGGATGCTAATATGGCAGCATAAAACTGATTATTAATGGATAAATAATGTATTGAAGACAAAATCATCTTGTAGTGTGTTTTTAGGGCAGTGTGTAACTGTAATATCCTTAGAGATTCAGGTTTTGTAAAGTGTTTTGCGTTTTTGTACTAAAGGGTTGGATATAATGCGTCAAGGCTACAAAAGTGTGATCACTTTCTTATACAAATGCGCACACACACACACACACACACACACACACACACACACACACACACACACACACACACACACACACACACACAATGACGTGTAGTTTGGAAAAACTGCAAACACTGCAGGAAACGCAGCCACCCACGCACACACAGTGTACCTATCTCTTTAAGCATGGAGCCGTTCTCTGACTTCCATCTCTCCTTTTTCTTCTCAGGACTATTCTTCCTTCTCTCCTTCCCTTTATCCTTCACTCCATTCTGCTTCCTCTTTTCTCCCTTCTGGGTTTTCTCTGCAGGGAGACACAGAAGACAGGCCCATTTTAGGGATTTAGTTGATGTATTCAATTTAAGCTTGATTTAGCCAGAAAGTGTCACCGAGCTTGGGGAATGTCTTCTTTTCAGGTGCCGTTTGAGTAAGAAAGTGAAGATTAAGGTCGGAGAAAAATAGTGCAAAAAAAAGATCCATTATTAAGAACATGTTTTTCTTTATTTGAACAATAAGATAAGAAGAAAAAAGAAAACTGTATTACTTTGTTTTATATGATTTAAAAAAAAAAATACTGCATGACCTGTAAATTTGTTTTACAGAGGGAGCTCCTTGTAGTTTATGAGACGAATAATTTCTGAAGGAAGAAAAAAAATGAAAGAAGTTATATTTGGAATATACTGGGAAGTTTGGTAGAGTGCAAAATAGGCCCTTGAGAAGTACATTTTGCCCTCACTGTTTAAGAAAAGTAGCCTTTAAAGAGCAATATTATCCTTCAGCAGTGTTAAACATAACTTAAATATTCTCTCTTTTTGCTGTTTTTGGTCTCCACTGACTCTTCTGGGAAATACGTAGCTCTTAAGCTCCATAAAGCTCCACTGTGTTTGAGGAAGCTGCCGATAGCATCTTTCTGCTGTTTGGTGCTAAAAAAGCAGAGATTTCGAGAGAAAACAGCCGCCTACCGACCGAGAAGTTTGATCCTGACAGGACAACTACAACCTATTCAGGGACCACTGATGTACTGATAGTTCACACAAGCATGCCCTTACTCACACACAGTAGCTCCTAACTAAACTCACTGGACACTTTATTGGGTATATCTCGTTACTACACGACTGGGCCAACTTTTGTCTTCAGAACTACCTGAACTAATTATTTCTGCTGGAAACATTCCAACATCCTATCACACAGTTGCTGCAGATGCGTCATTGCACATCGATGCAAATCTCTCGTTACGCTGCATTCATAAGGTGCTCCATTAGACTGAAATCTGATGACTGCGGAGGCCATTTGAGTGCGGTGAACTCAATGTCATGTTCAAGAAACTAGTTCTGAACTTTGTGAATGACGCATTATTCGATCGAAAGCAGCCATGAGAAGACGAGTACGCTGCGGTCATTAAGACATGGACTTGGTCAACTACAATACTCAGGTAGGTTGTGGAATTTAAACAAGTTGGTACTAAGCGGCCCAAAGTGTGCCAAGAAAATATCCCTGTAACACCACAGTTACTGTGTGTAACCATGGTGTAACTGTGTGATGCAAGGCAGGATTTCATGCTAACTCTACCATCTCAATGTCATCAGACTATTTTCTTCTATTGTCCAATTTTAATGAGCCTCTGTCAACTGGAGCCTCCCAGTGTGGCCTTCTGCTGCAGATGGGCTACAGCAGCAGAAGACCACACCTTTGCGTTCAGAGATGGTCATCTGCACGCCGTGGTAAAAAGTCGGTTCAGACCAGCACCAACAACCATGGCATGTTTAAAGTCACTTAAATTACCGGTCTTTCCTATTTTTATGTGCACTGTCAACTTCAGCAAGTTGTCTTGACCATGTTTAGATGTGTAAAGTGTTAGTGTTAACGAGCAGTTGAACAGATGTACCTAGATGGTTAGTGAGTGCACTAAACAGCCCAAAGGCTGATTATCAGCAAGTAAAAGGGCATCTCGTTCTCTCATATCTTTATCAGATGGCAATGTTTTTACTCCTCTGTCTGAAAACTTCCAAATGCACTCAGTAAAGAAAAAGAAACCTTTACTGCTAATCAGTTTTACTGCCGTGCAGCTATAGTAACATGTTTTTATTGCCGTATTTGACAGCGTTATTATGAGACCCGGTGACAGGTTTACACCTTTTTATCAGCTTGGCCAAATGTGACTCCCCTTCTAATGAGGTTTAGTGGTTTGGAGCCACAGTTCATCTTCAGCAGCTCATTTTCACTTCTGCTCTACTCTGATAAACCGCAGCTGCCTGCGGCGCATGTTAATGCTTGTTGTAATGGATGTTTAGTATTCCAGTTGAAGTTTCAGGGTAAGGCTGTCCATGTGGACCCATGTGGCCTTGATAGATTTTACCTCAGTTAACCTAAAAGTTAAAACAAAGACTAGTCATGGGGTTATCTACGTGAGTGGATTCAGGTTGAAAAGCGGTTTTGTATTCTCATATTGTCAAGCTATCGCTGATGGATAAGTAAAATGCCTCTGGGTTGATGTGGACAGCAGGGGGGTAACTTTCTCCGTCAACTTTCATTTTATTTATGTTTGTTCAGAATTGCAGTGTGTGTTCTTGAGTCTCCCTAACAGCCTAGCACACCATTCAGACACATTTTATGTGTACAAAAAACACGTATCAGTTGTGCATCAGTCTTCAAGGCCCGCGAGCATGCTGACACACACACTATATGGCATGTAACAGAGCCCTGCAGAGCGCCACCCTGCTGGGAGCTGTCCTCTCGCTCTAGGAGACCTCGCTCACTCCCCTCCAGCAGGGAGCGTGGCAGAAAACACAAGAAACACTGATAAGTACACACCGTGAGAGATCATACAAGATACTGTAATACTGTCTAATGCAGTGCTTGTCAAATGTTGGTACTGCTAGGGGTTCTGTGGAGTCCCGCATGGGGTACATTTAACGTTAACAAAAATATCAGTCAAACACGGATCCTGGAATAGAACTAAAAAAGAGCTAAAAAAATAAATAAATCAAGTTTAATATTCAATATTCTCATTTCCAGTGTAGTTTCAGTTAACTGTCAACTGCCATAAATCCTCACAGAAGGTAGAGGCAACAAACCCTGTTGCATTTACTCACGCAAACATCGGGTAAAACTGATTCTTGGTTGAAAAGTGTGGGAGACATAGATGTTTCTTAGAGAAAGAAGTGAAGTCTAGTTCTTGTAATAACAGTAGTGCCTGTAACTGCCTGATCCTCAGTGAAGCACAATTCCATGATTCCTACTAAACTATAGGTGTAATTTATTAACCCTTTCAGGCATAATGTCTGATTTAGACTTCTTTAATGAATCTTTGCAAAGCCTACAGTGTAACTTACACATTGCCGACTTCATGCTTATGTATGGTGCACGTAAGGCTTAGTAGCCTTGTGGTTGCTTCATAATGTTTCATATGCGGTGCTAGCCACAATAGAAACAAATAAAAAAGTTGGGACATTTACAACATTTAACACATATGTAAAAACCCCTTGTTAGTTATTTTACGTGGTAACTCTACCTTAAATTTAAGAGCCAAAATGGATCGTAGGGGAAAAAAAAAAAGGAAGTCGTTTTTAATGCGAGTGAAATAGAGTGATCCTTTTCTTTGTTCCCTTGTTGCCAAATAAAAAACAGAAATGATTTTGTGCTAATTGCCCACAGTTAGAGTCAGGGCTGGATTATCGCTGGTGATGACTGAGACCTCAGAGAATTAAGAAGACAACAATGTCATGGGTGCATAATAACAAAAACATTCAAGTATTATTTAATGAGAAGCTCGCTGTTCAATAAATAAGACACTGAAGGGTCAGTAGGGTCAGAGGGGCACTTGGTCTGACATTCACCTAACATGTTTTTCTTTACTTGTTTTACTTCTTTACTTGCCAAGATACTGTATATTGTCACTATGATGGATGTTCATATTAAACATGGCCAGAATGTCAAATAATAAGTCCAGTGTGTCCATTAGTTTTCTTCTACTCTTGGGTCTGTGTGATGACATAGAGAGAGGATTTCCCCAATATGGTTGCACATCCCTGGCTGTGAGCGCTTAAGCTCCACCCACTTGTTTTTCAAACCTTGTTCTTGTGAGGGCCAGCCAATAAGGTTAAAGCTGTCTTAAATGTATCTGTCTGCACCAAGGTCCAATATGACATAAATTATGGTTCTGGGGCTCATTCAAAAATAAATGAATGACTCTACTAGAGTCCAAGACTAAAAATGTAACACAAGTGAAAAGCTGTCTATGTGCTTATTAGATTTCTGATGGTTTTACATTAAAAAAAAAAAAAAAAAATATAATAATAAATAAAAATAAAATTTTTTTTTTTTTATTGTGAGTAATACA